>JAATLQ010032882.1:0-15758 GCA_013421005.1 Heliconius erato x Heliconius himera
TCACGTTTATTAACGTTTGGCAAAGCAAATTCAATACATTTGGTTTTTTTAGCATTTAACATTAAATTATTCTTATCAAACCAATAGAGAATATGGGATAATGCACTATTCACTTCGTCATAATTTGTTTTATTTCTGTCTACCTTAAAAATTAAAGAGGTATCATCTGCGAAGAGTACAATATCACATAGGTTCTTTGCATAAAAAGGCAGATCGTTAATATAAAGAAGAAATAAAAGAGGACCAAGAATAGATCCTTGTGGAACGCCCATCCTTAGAGGAGATCCAGATGATTTTACATTATTAATACTAACTTTCTGGATCCTTTCGTTTAGATATGAGGCAATAAGATCAAGGGCAGTATCCTGTATACCATAATGATAAAGTTTTAATAACAGAGTTTCATGGTCTACACAATCAAAGGCTTTGGATAAATCACAAAACACTCCAATTGCATTCTGTGACTTCTCCCATGCGTCATAAATGTGCTTTAGGAGTGCAGCACCCGCATCTGTAGTAGACTTGCCTTTGGTGAAACCATATTGCTCGCTATGGAAACAATTGTTAATACTTAAGAAAATTGTGAGCTGGTTAAATATTATTTTTTCAAATATTTTACTTAAAGATGGTAAAATAGAGATCGGTCTGTAATTTCCGGGGTCAGACCTATCTCCACTTTTGTAGAGCGGCACTATTTTGCTATATTTCATTAAATCAGGAAAAATACCGGATTCTACGCAATTGTTAAAAATTAAAGCAAGATAAGGAGCAATATTAGGTATAATTGTATTAAGAACTTTAACAGACATGCCCCATAAGTCACCTGTTTTCTTTAAATTAAGGCTTTAAAAAAGACTAACAACAAAAACAAACTTAAAAATATTTAAAAAGTTATAAAAAATTGCACGTAGTCTTGCATCTTGCTTGAAAATCTTTTAAATTAATATACTCTTCCAAAAACAATTCTATGTATTTTGTAGAATACTTTTTAGAAATGTTAAGACAAATACAAAAATCCAATACTAACGCAATGGTATCCCTATGCGTGTGCAACAAGGTGGCTGCACGATGAGGCCTCGCAGCTCTGTAGCGTCGTAACAGCGCCGCCACTCGGTGCGCCAGGGCTCCGCCCCCCGCACCTCCACCGCCCTGCTTCATCATACCCAGGAAACAGGAGAGTATACCGTGGATCTCGTCGCTGGGGGACATTTTAAAAAAAAGTAGATATTAACATTCAGAATATACATTCATATTAGGTAATAAAATTTTGGGAAGGTATGAATGGTTAAAGCGAAATTGTTTACTAACTTTAGTTTTTTGTTGTTATACATTTTGTAAATGTTATGTATTTGTGATTGTTATATAATAAAAAAACTAAAATAAGTTTACTATTAGTTATTTTTAAACTGCTCTTGGAAAATCTTGTGATATTATTTACGTAGTGATTTACCATAAACACTGCTATTGGTAAGTTGCTTTATATGTTTTGTGATATTGTATTTATATAAATATTAGCTTAAAATCTATCAATGAAATGAACGTAAATAAATAAAGTTACACAGCATAGTCGGCAAACAGGTCGGTATCGGAGAGCATCTCGATGGCGGCCAGCAGGTGCTGCAGCTGGTGCTGGTGTCGCGCGCGCACGCCGCGCAGCAGCGCGCCGGCGAGCGGCAGCGCGCGCGCGCCCGCGCCGCCACACCGCACGAACACGGCGCGCGCGCACGCCTCCGCGCGCCACATTCTAGACAATTCCTCTTATATAGTGAAATTAATATAAACAAGAGTGTGTATGAAGCAGGTACAGTGACCTATATATTTGATATAGTACCTATATACGTATTACGGCCTTCGTCGATAGATAAACTATCGGACAAAAATATATGTTATTAATTCGAGTCCAATAATTTCGGCTTTATACTTAATAGATTTACAGTTTTACTTAAAAATGTACATAATTGATGTTATAGAATTATTTTTTTTTATAGTCTTTATTATATTATTTAAATATAACCCATAAATCACATCTAAAATTTTATAGAAAATTATTTGCAAAACTAACCAACGCTAAACTCAGTAGTCTTGGGTTTTACCCACAAGTATTAATTTAAAATTAGACTAGCGTCTCGCATATAGTAAGAGAACCTAATGCTAGGACACTGTCCTCCCACATTCCGCAAAATTTTCGAAATATTACATTTTGAATGACGAAACTTATCGTCAAATTTGTTTTGTTACCAGATGGGGTTCAAATAAAAATATTAATTAAACTGTGAGAGTCAAATTCTCGATAGTTGTCGCATTTATAGAAACACGTTGAGCGACTGCACCACTACGGCCACGAATATAAATGAACAGAATTACCAACAAGTTGGTAAAGATATCTACCGCTAACTAAAAATTTTAATAAAAATAATGTAATCTCACTTCTGCGAGTGCTCCTTAGAATGATGGTGTGGTGCTGCGAGAACAGTGAGCACGGAATGCGAGACTCGATCCGTAGCGCTCGTTGAGAAACGAGCGACACTTGTTTCTGCATCCGTTTCGGTACCTGGACCTGAACCTAGTAACACATCGTCTGAACCGGGTAGTTCTGTGCATTCGCGTAGTAGCTGCTGTACTTTGGGTACCTGTGGATGATATAATAACAAACTTAATATATTATGTAATTTTTAAATACACTCATATTTGCACAAACTTTAAGTAGACTTTGTAATTTTTTGTCTTATTCATATATTTGTTAAAAAATAATGTTGAGATTTTTTGTAGAAAACTATTCAATAGGAATAGAAACTGAATTCCCTTTACTATGTATATACATAAGCTTTATATTTGAGAGACGAAGCAATAAATACATTACTTACACAAAAGAGAATATAGCACAATGTCTTATTTTTTAAATTTCGAACAAAAACTTAAAGTACATAACAATTGCTATAGAATTGTCAGTTAAAAAAAAAAGATAAAACTCTACGTTCTATACTAAAGGAGTAACAGCAAATCACTTCTAGGCCAATGTTTTGTACCTTCTTCAACTTGTTCTGCGATTTCCTTATCTACATAACGAATTTAGAACATTTGTAGCTTCCGCTAGCTTGTATTTAGCTGTAGATGGCTTTGCAGTTTTGATTTAACAATCTTTGCTTATATGTTTTGATTACTTGGGGGAACTCAAGTGTACAATAAGCAAGAATTGTGAAAACTTAACTTTAAGACGGCCACGACACATTGGCCGTACTGTAAATCTATGAATATAATTTTAAACCAAAAGACATCACCTTCATATACAATAGCAGCAACAGCAAGGGATGTGAACGCGCTGCCAACGCGGCGGCAAGCAAGGCGTGGGGCGTAGAGCAGCATCGCAGTAACAGCGGAAGACGCGCTTCGATGCGACGACGGGCGCCGTCCAAACCTTCTACAGCTTCCACTTCCGTCGCTTCCTCGCCCACGTAGCGGACTAACACGCCGAGCTGGAATGTTACTAAATATTGAGCTTTGATAGAAAGACAAAACCGGAACTAATTCCGTCACTTGAGAAACGGAGTGTCTCAACATTAGCTTCCCTCTGTCTACACTGTTCATATATGAGATAAAGCGTAAAGCTAAGAAAAAAATTAATTGTACACTTTAGCTTTATACCATACCCGCATATGACAAAGTAGAGTCGGTTCGGTCGGAATAAAAATGTTTTCATTTCCTCTGGTAGCGTGGCGTTGAGTTTCGTTACTCTACTCGCTTTATCTAGAAAATTTGAATGTAGGTGATGGAGTGTCTTAACACTAGGTGCATTCTGCCTACCATGTTTTAAAAATAAATATATAAGACGCAGAATGAAAGAAAGCATTTATTTGGTTCCTTACCAACACTGCATAACGCGACAGACGAATAAAACAAAAAAATATACGCGTATAGTAAATGCACCTGTTTGTGTGAAAGTCGTAGACTATCAATGGGCGTGTGGTGTTTGGGCGTGGTGCGGTCGCGGCCCTGCCACACGCGCGGGGACCCCATCAGCGTCTCCGCGAAGTCGAGCACTGCTCGGGGCGACCAGCCACTGTGCACATAATGCAAATATAAATAAATTATAAATTTATATATTTATTAACATCTATGTAAATTAAATTTATATGTGTTATGTTTTCTTTATAATTTGCCCCTCTTCTGGTCTATAGTTAATATTATAAAACAGAAGAGTTGCTTTAAATAAAAGCGTACACATACCCTTGTGAAGTAAGTTTATCGAGAGCAGCGTGCAACGTCCGCCACGACGCCCTGTGGGCCAACAACGTAACCAGCAAGGGTCGCCACGCGCCACCACCTCGCACGAACATTAGTTGCAGCTGGAATTAGTATTATATCATGTTAACCTAACCATATTATATCTATTATAAAAAAATAAATATGAACTCATCATTAAAAAAATATTAAGAATTTCTTTTGAAAGAAGTCTATTTTTAGAAGTTCACTTTTGAGTTTAATTATTAAGATTTTTAAAGTAAAATAATTTTAGCGAAGTTTTCTTAAAGTTATCGTGACGCAATGGGACAGAATCTGCAAATACGACGGTTGTGGGTGGGAATCCACTCGGGAGCTTTCATTTACTCACTTTTACCACACCGCAAGCAGTCAGCATCCTCGCAGTTTTATATCTACGTTTTACCTACCCTTTTATATAACCGGAAAAGCACCAAACTAATATTTTTGTCTCTATTAAAATCTTACATTAATAGCACTTTAAAAAAAACAAAACATATTATTCACCTGTCGGCCAAGCGTCTCTCGCTGCAACTCAGATAGCCAGTCCAGTAACAGGCCGCAGCCGAGGCCGCGCACCGACAGCACGTGGACTGCTGATGAACTCATCTTTTCCTCTTCTTCACATTTAATCTGTTAAGATTAATATTTATTATTATTTCAACGGTTTTTAATAACTTTTTTTGTTTGAAATTTGGTCATAGTGATCAAGCAGGGGCACAAGCGTGAACCTGTAACGCGACAGGCTGTGGGTTCAATTCCCACCCAAAACAAATTTAATATATAATATTTTCATCTCTTTGCTCTGGTAACGAGGCAAAGTCCAGCGATGAACTCCACAACTCAACACGAATACGGCGTAATTAGTAGGGAAAGAAAGGGTTTTAACATTACATCCCAGGTTCCCAGTGACTAACCATGCTACATGCGGGATACAGCGTGAAAATAGCTAGCTGTTTAAATATAAAATGATTATATTTTAGTGTTATCTAAATTAAATAAAAGGTTTAGTTAGTTACCGTTATCTCATAGCATCCCTGCTGATTCTTCTCAAGCAGATGCGTGATGGTGTCCACTACTATTTGCGTGTCTTGCGTTTCTATTATGTTGTTTCCTATCACTTCTAGAGTGCTAGGTGTTGCTGATTCTAAGGCTGGAATAAGAAATAAAAATAAAGAAATAAGAATAAAAAAAAACAGTATTGACGCCCAAAATTTGGTCGTATCGCTAATCTAGGATTCATACAGATATCCATGGCAGAGTTATCGTAGAAACGAATAAAAATATTTTACGTAAATTAAACATAAAATAAATGTACGCCCTATAAAGAAGATACACCAAAAAGTTGAGACATTTTGAATGTGGGATATTTTTTTTTTTAAATATAAAAACTTTATTTTTAGTATTCACTGAATATTCTAAAATGAATACTAGTTACATAACTCTTAACTTAACCTTATAACTCTTAACCTTATAATTTAACACTACAATATTTTTCTTATGAGAAAATATATAAGATAAGAAATTTCATAATTATTTAAGAGTTCAGTAGCTCAATTCGAACCTGTGACCAACACTTCCTTGCTGGCATTAGGCGGTACATCGGGCAGAGGGGAGTCCCCGGGTACGGCGGCGCCGCACGCGTATCTTAACGCCTCCGCTACAGGCCCACGTGCACATTTGCACTGGGATAGAAGGCCGCTCGCTACCTGGAAGTGTATTATTTAACCATGTATAAAATAATCGTTTTTATTGTCTTTAATAATTGAGGCCAATCGTGGCGCAGGTGCACAAAGTATGAATGTAAAATCGACTGGTTGTGGGTTCGATCCCCACTCGAGGATATGAAATATTTATATATATTTTTATTTCTTCGTTCTGATGTCGAGGCAAAGCGCGGCGTCGAGTTCCGCCACCCAACACGCAATGCCTCCAGAACTCGGCGAAAAGTGGCAAACGGAGTGTCTTAACACTAGGTTCCCTCTGCCTACCCTGCTGTGTGCAGCGTGGAGCTGATTTATTGTCTTTAAATATCTGTGTATTATTATCCCAAGACATAAATAAAAAAAAAATGTTTGTTTTGGTGAACGCGAAAATTTCAAGGTTTTGTTTGTGCAAATAAAAGCCCAGTTTCAATATTGGATTAAAAGCGTATGTAATGAGTAGATTTTTGATCAAAAGTATTTTTCCAAGGGAAATATTATACGTAATTGGGAATACCTCAACATAACCAATAGGTTTGGCATGCGCAAGCGCACGTAGCACCGGCGCGGCCAGCGCGGGCGCGCGCAGCAGCCCTGCCATGTTGATGCCGCGTAGAGAAGCCAGCACTGCACGGGTGTATGGACCCGTGCCCTCGGTGGCCTTCGACGACTCTTGTACTATGAACTGAGTGTTTGTGTCAAGCGTCAATTTTAATGTTTTAAAATGTATTATTGTAACATAAATTGTGATTATTTTTTTAAATACATATTCACGTATTTTATACACCAGTTTATATGGTCAGTAACGTTATACATAATAATCAAGTTTACTAAGAATTTGATGTCACTTTCCATTTTTAATTTTCGAAATATTAAGTAATTAGTAATACTTTTGATCAAACCGATTAAATGAAAATAATTTAAACATAATCCAGTTGAGATCATATTCGCAAGCATTGTATTCACAAGTTAACACAACAAGAATGGAGAAATTCTTAACTTTCAACCCAATTTTTGTGATACCAGAACGGTAAAATAAAAATAATTCATTCTCATGAGTGGGAATCGGACCCACCACTATACGTGTGCAGAACGACGCAATCCCACTCTGCTACAACTAAAAACAGTATATGTTAAGTACAACTACAAAAAATTCTACAAAGAATTCTAACTCGCCCCTTTCAATTGTGTAGTCCAAATTCCCATGGCGAGTTTCAGTATTAATGAAGGTGGTAGAGAGGAGGTAACATCTAGAGATAACAGATAGAGTAGAGGCGAGTGCTCTACGGGCCTCCCTCTTCGATAAAAAGTATAAGTACAAATAGAAAATTTAAAAAGCCACTTACTCCTTGCAGTTGGGTAAAAGCAGTATCCAGGTCCCCATGAAAACTTCCAGCATCAGCGAATGCGGTGGCGAGGAGTGAGGGTACTAGGACAGCATCAAGTTTGGGGAGTTCTCGTGGAGTGCTCCATGGATCTTCTTCCTCGTCGGGTTTCGCTTCTTCCGTGAATAGTGTGTCATCTACATTGTGAATAATTTGTTAGTTTTGTTATGTTATTTTTACATATGTATGATAAAATGGAAGAAAATACCCTGTGCTTTAATTTTAGAGTAAAATCAAACGAATCAGCTTTACGCTGTAACCCGCACACAGCAGTAGGCAAAGGGAACCTAGTGCTAAGACACCCCGTTCCCCACTCTCCGCCAAAAAATCATAGAAGCATTACGGGTTGAGTTGAGGAACTCAAAGCCGCGCTTTATCTCAACACCAGAGCGAAGAAGTCGATTAATAATTTAAGTAAATCTTTAATTTTCCTTTCCGAGTGGGGATCAACCCCAGTAGCATTTATAGTCACATTTCGTGCCCCTGCGCCGCGACTTTCCTTAATTTAATTTTAGAGAAATCCATAATATTTTTAAAATTAAAATGTTGTTTCTTTTGTAATATACAATTGACATAAAATTATATGCTAGTGTTCATTTTGTATTATGTAGATTCGTAATTTGTGACCTTTTAAGTTTTTGGCCTTTATCAAAAAACTTAAATTAATAGATTTATTGACATTCATATATTTCATCATAATTAATAAAAAAAATATTTATGTAATATATAATGTAATAAGAGGCCGTGGTGGCCTAGGGGAACAAGAGTGTGGCTGTAATGCTACGGTTATGGATTCGATCCTCACTCGAGGGAATGAATTATTATTTATTAATATTTTCATTTCCCCAAATTTGCCTCGAAAAATTTTGCGGAAAGTGCTCTGTCGACCCTGTAGTGTGCGGGATACAGTGTGAAGCTGATTGTCTATTTATTTTTAAATGATATAATAATGCAATATACAACTAGCCTAATTATAAATTTGTAGTAGTAGTAGACCAAAAGTAAAATAAATAATACCAGGTGGATAATGTGGCCTCGCGAGCCTCAGCGCGGCCGCGAAGGCGTGACCGCCGGTGGCTCCCCTCGCTCTCTGCACGCGCAGCAACTGCGCCATGTAGGCGCGCTCCACGCCCAGGCGCACCACGGCGCCCGCCGGACAAGCGTCTAGTGCTGATAGTAAGGCACTGGAATAAAAAACATATTTTGAATAGTTACATTTATTATTTTTTATCCAGTTTCAATTTATTATTTATATCTCAAATATTATTCTCAAGTAAATAGCTTAAGTCTTATTAAAAATCAATCAGTCCATAAACTAAAACTGAGCTTTACGCCTTATTCCTAGCGGAGCAACAAGAGATTGAAGCAGCAAACACTATGGTCTGTTATGTCTTTCACCTCGTCCGTTTCACAGCGGTGAGTTCTTATGCTTTTTACGTGACTTTCCTCAAGTAATCATAGATACTTTGTTCTCAGAAAAAACGAGTCAAACAAGATCTTCGTTTGCCTGTTTAACCATCTACTCTAGCATAAACAGTAACATATTTAAAATTATTAATTGTACAATATGAAAAAGTGCTGAGTATCAGCATCACGCTGTATGACACACCGTTCCCCACTTTCCGAATTCTGGAGGCATTGCGTGTTGAGTGGCGGAACTCAACGCCGCGCTTTACCTCGACACTAGAGCGAAGAAATGAAAATATAAATGTAAGTAAATATTTCATCTCCTCAAGTGGGGATTTAATCCACAACCAGTCTATTGTACAGTAACACTTTTTGACACTGCGCCACGACTTGCCTCCAGATGATGCTGGGAATCCCGATAAGAAATATAAAATAAAATTAATTTAAATTATAAAAATCGTACCTCATAGATGAAACAGGCATGCCAAACGTCTGTATGAATAGGGCCAGCTTGTGCGCCGGGAGACCTCTCAGCCCTGCTTCCAGTAATGCAGGTCGTGCTGACCTCACCAAGCTCAGTCTCAGCCAATCAGGTAAGAGCACCCCTTCGCCTTCGCCCTCGGGGGATCCCCCCGCGCCTGTGACCTCAGGGGCGTCGACTACCCAGGTGGATAAAAGCCAGGAGTACATCTCTTGGTTTGTGTCGACTGTTGAAAGAAAAATGTTGAAAAACTGAGCATTTTTGATATGTTATTAAAAATAGCATAAACTAAAAAAAATCATATACTAGCAACAAGAATGATCTTGAGTTCTTTGTGTAAACAAATGAGTTCTGAGGTACGCGTCTTGAAATTGTTTTAATATTTTTTTTATTTAATATTTTATAACAGAGTGTTTTGATACTTGATTCTCCCTATCTATCATGCAATGAAAATTTTACTAATAACAAAATAAAACATATAATAAACAAAGTTACACTATACTAACAGTAAGAAGGTCCAAAGCACAACAACTTGAGGTGCGCATGCGCAACCACCAGGTGTAAATTAGCGCGTCGCGCATTGGCCCATTGAAGTGAAACGCGTTCTCCAGCACTCCAGCCCCCTGCTTCGCCCTCGCCTTCACCTTCTTCCCCTGTTTCCACCTCTGGTTGGTCGTTTGAAAGGACCTGGAGTATGTATAGCAAATTAAACTATAAATATTTTTATTGTCTCTCTAGACGTATCCCATATAGCAGGATAAGCCAAAGGATACTAGAGTTAAAAATGCCGTTCGGTGATTTACCCACAACCCACAACTATCTTCATATCTAAAAAAGCAACAATCTAAAAAGAAATTTATCAAATTTCTTAAATTAAAACAACAAACGCCTTTCTTCATGCATTGGCTTATTCAAAAAAAAAATACGTGACCCGCCAGCTAGAGTAGAGTCAAATACATACTAACAGTAAAGGAGTGACTTTACAATACCTGTCTAAGATGTGTATAGAATATAGTGGTCAAAGCGTGTAGTGCTCTATGCTGCGCCAACAGCCGCTCGTCTCTGGGCGTCTCGTTGGAGTCCACGGGAGGCAGCACGTAGCCCATCACGGTGGTCCTCTCCATTAGCACTTGGCTTAGGTCCTGTAGGTGTATAAAAAATTATAATTTTTCATTGAATTATGACGGAAAGTGGAGGACAAGTTCTATCTGCCTACTTTGCTATGTGTAGGATACAGCGTGACATTATAAATAAAATAAACTTTATTGTACCTTATAATTTAAATCTGTTTCCAAATAAACACGTACCAGTACAATGTCAGTGAGGTCGTGTAAGAGGGCGGTGGAGGCGTGGCGCGCCAGGAAGGCGAGGTAGGCCGCGAGGTGCGGCGGCGCGCACTCCACGAGGCAGGCCGCCCGCACGCGCCGCACCGCCTCCCCGCGCAGCGCCTCCCAGTGGCGCAGGGAGGGCAGCAGGGGCAGCCAGGTTCTGTGGACATTGAACTTTATGTTATCTTTATTATACATCCTAATATGAAACCTGCTAACAGTATTGAAAAAAGTGTAAGTAGTACTTATTATGAAAACGTATAAAAATTTCTTTCCAAACCTTCCAAGGCTCTGATCGGCTAAGTCATACGTTCTCCAAGTTCTTGAACGGTTTCCAAAGAAGCGCAGTTTCAAATCCTGCTACGTTAAAATTTTTATACGTTTTCTTAATAAGTATTTTTCTTTCCTAAGTGTGGAATAACAATTTAAAAATGTTTAAAAGTATTAATAATATTCAAAATTGTAATAAAATAGAATTTTCAAAAATGTTAATTATTTATTTTTTTGTAAAAAATATCAATAATTTTGGTACTAAACAAACAAAAAATAAAAAAAAACAACACTTACTCTGGACTCACGTCAGCATTGTAATCCATTTCAGTTGTGTCATCTGACTGTGACAGTACTAATTTTAAGCCCTGAAATAAAATAAAAAAACATGACATTTTCTATGAACGAGCGTGTACAAAAAGAAAACAAATAATATTGCCATTGTAATAATATTTTTTTACCCTATTAGCAGACGCTCTTGTAGGCGCATGCGCATGCGCAAGCCTCTGCAAGTAATAATGCAACACAGCACGCGCCCCCTCCTCGCTGTGCAGTGTGCGGCGTAGATGTGCGCACAGCTCCCCCGCTTTACCCGCTTCGGCGCCCCCCGCCCCGCCCGCTGACAGGAACTCGCAGAGACATTGAACTGGCAACACACTGACGAAAGAAAACATTGGAAAGATTTATTAAGGCATAATTACATGTTGCTCTGAATTCTATTATTTTAATATTGTTATAAATTTTTGAATAATTACTTAATAAAGGTCATTGCGGCGCAATGGAACAGTATCTGGCTTTTAATGCAGTGGTTGTAGTTCGATCTACACTGGGAGTAATAAACTATTTTCAATTGCTCACTCTAGTAAGACAAAATAAGTTATTAAGTCCCATTATTTAACGGAAAGCGACGAAGGAAGTGTCTTGACACTAAATTAACAAAAATAATCTACCAGTAGTACCTCAATTCCAACCGGTCGTGTCTCAGCAGCTGATGCAGCCACGGCATAGCGCGGCGGGTGCCGTGCCTCTCCACCAGCTGCAGCAGCAAGGCGGGCTGCCGGCACAGCAGGCGCGACAGGCGCAGTTGAGCGCTGAGCGCCTGCAGTGCTTCTAGCACCGCCGCCGGAGGGCGACGTGCTGGCCCGGTCGGCTCGAGGGTTGTGAGCTAGTGGGGTGAACACTTTGAATGTTAGTAAATTTCTTGGTTGGGTTTGTATACATACATAATTGCCTTTAGTCCCCTTTTAGGTGCTATTGAAGTAAGAGAAAAAAATAAATAAAATCACTTTTACATAATATAGCACCAATTTCTTTTTAAATAACAGCAAAAATCTCATACTATTTACAAGTTGTACCATGTATCACTTGGTGTAAAAAAATTTTCACTTTATTTTTACTATATATAATTTTATAAATGTATCTTTACCTAATATATAGGGGAGAGGGGGGTAGCTTACAACAGGGGCACCTTTGAAAATATGTGTTAACAGAGCTATTTTAAAAAGAAATTTTGGTAGATTTTTTTTGAGTAGTGACAGCACTAATCTGCACACGTGTCACTTGTCATCGCTGATATATGAGAACCAGTTCTTGAGTTACGAGGAGTGTTTGATTTTGAGTAAAATTTTATGCATTTTTAAATAAACGCGTAAGGATCGCAGGGATCCAATTCAAGGTATATGGTTTTATTTTTTCCTCTTTTAGTTATAATGTTTCATATATCATGCAATAAACTAGAAATCACTACAATTTTTAAACATTTACTTGAAAAAAAACGTTTGTAATTTTTTAATTACCACTGAGGCAGCTTTGAACAAAATAAAGGGGGCAGTTTTGAATATTATTATATGTAAAAAAATACCGCGAAAGAAAAACAAAACTATAATTAATTTTTCTTCACAAGAAACTGACTCAAAAATGCATTTGGAATCAGAAGAAGAAGTGACAATTTACTGTGAAGAGAATGAAGATACTGAAATCTGTGCGTATGAAGACTACGAAATGGAATTAGACTACAACTTAATAAATATTGGAGAGTTCGTTTTAGCGAATGTCTCATCATCTGTAAATAATAAAAAAGTAGCTTGTATTTTTTTTTCTTTCTTGAAAAAGAGGACAAGTGCTACGTTAGTTTTTCAAAAGTCTTACGTAGACTAGACTTGAGGCCAGCCACGGTGCAGCGGCACGAAGTGTGACTGTACAACCGACTGGTTGTGGGTTCGATCTCCACTCGAGGAGATGAAATATTTACTTAAATTTATTATATATTTATATTTATTTAGTTCAGTTTAGATAGTTCAAAACTGTCTCATATATGTTCAAAGCTACCCCGCAAGGGGGGCAGCTTTGAACATTTGACTACTGCTACTAAAGTTGATATTGCACCTTTACCTTATATATTTTTGTACATATTATGCTACGATAGTGTGGCACAATAGTTGGACTAAGCATTGTGAAATAATAAAGAAGTTAAAAACTGTGGAATTTTTAGATATGACACAAAGTTTAAAAATCGTTCGAATGTGCCCTCCTCTCCCCTACTTATATTCTAAATATCAAAAATAAATACCTGTGTAAGCAACCTAGAGGAATGCTCAGTGACGGGCAGTTTAGCGTTGCTGGCTGCGGCCAGGTGCGTCTCCAGCTGCAGCACTGACGCGCGTTCAGCTTCGAGACGCTCCTGCTCGCCCACTCCGTTCCATTCTATTGATGGTTTACTGTGGGGATAAAATTGGTTGATATTATGCTTATTAAGAACGTATTAAAATTTGAACCCGCGCCTCCTTGGAAACCGTCCAAAGATGCGCTGGTTCACAAAATATCGCTACGTTAAATTTTTTATGTTTTCTTAAAAAGTATTTTTTCTTGCCTAAGTGTGGAATAACATTTTAAAAAATGTTTAAAAATTGATTGATATTGTTAACGTGTTTAACAATTAGAGGGCCAATATTGGCATCTTTAGCTTTTTGACGACCACTATGCCCAAATCTTCCTGCAGAATTTCTTTTAAATTCGTTGAATGTTTTGATGATGCGTAAGCGGAGAGATTAAAACATCTGTCCCAATGCACTGTCCAATTTTTGGGACTATTTTTTGCTTCACGCTGTATCCCCCGCACATAGCAGGGTAGGCAGAGGGAACCTAGTGTTAAGACACATCGGTCCCCACTTCCGCCGAATTCTGGTGGCATTGCGTGTTGAGTGGCGGAACTCAACGCCGCGCTTTGCCTCGACACCAGACCGAAGAAATGGATATATAAATGTAAGTAAATATTTTATTTTAAGATATTGCGTATTAAGTACTTAAAACATTAGCACCTTTTTTAAGAGCGAGGGAACAAAAATATTTTTTTTATAATTTCAATACTTACCCAGTGATACAACATTCGATCAACGCTCGTAAAGTAGGATACGTGTTAGCAGCCCGCTCAGCAAAGTCTTGTGGATTGTGCGCCGCTAACATTGTTAGCAACATCCATCCCCGCCAGTAGAGGGATGTGATAGCTAAAGGGGGAGGCGTGTATCTGAAGAATAAAATAAATAAATCAAAATAATTCAGCTTCACGCTGTATCCCGCACACAGCAGGGTAGGCAGAGGGAACTTAGTGTTAAGACACTGCGTTCCCCACTTTCTGCCGAATTCTGGAGGCATTGCGTGTTGAGTGGCAGAACTCAACGCCGCGCTTAACCTCGATACCAGAGCGAAGAAATGGAAATATAAATTTAAGTAAATATTTCATCTCCTCGAGTGGGGATCGAACCCACAACCAGTCGCACTTCGTGCCGCTGCGCCACGACTGGCCTCTGGTATCTGAAGAAAAAAATGTATTTTTTTCATGAGGCTTTTATAACTGTTATGTTACGCTTGTGGATTGAATTCTCATTCAAGGGTTGGATTACTTTCATTGCCGTACTTCAGTAACAAAACAAAGCGCGGCGTTAAGTTACCCCGCTCAATAGGCTCAATTAGTTTTGGTTTTGTAAAATAACAAAATAATATACATATTTCGTATCAATTTTATTTTATCTATGATTTGTAAAAAAGTGTCATCAGATCAATGTAACTTTTGTACATAGGTTATAAAGAGAGCCAAAAGCCAAGCTTTCGTTGTTTTATAAAGGCTGAAAGTTTCTGTGCGCATACACCCAACACTGGCAAGGACTATTAGGGAATATGGATCTTGGGTGTTGGTTACTTACAATACAATGTGAAGAAAAATAAAAATAAAAAAATGCAAATATCTTAAATTTACCCGGCAGGTAGTGTGATATTATCAGGAGGGTGGAACTGGCAGAGCTGGAAAATGTAATCCACTATTTCTAACTTGTCCACCTGCAGTGGCTGGTCCTCCGGTGGTAAAGCGCAAGCACGACGTACCAATAGTTCGATCAATTCAAACACCTCCGTAGGCGTCACTGGGATGTCCTGTGTAAATGAAAGTTTTTTTAGAACTAGCTCACATGTATAAACATATTGTGATGTTTCGTTGTAGACTTACTTCCGAGAGCCCAATGAAGATGAGCCTGAGCAGCGTGTTCTGCGGCAGCGGCGCCTCCGTGCAGAGGCGGTGCGTGAGCGCGCGCTCGGCCTCGGGCGGCCAGTTGTCCACCTTGCTGTAGGCCTCGGCCGCCTCCACGAACATGAGCTTGTTGAGCGCGCTGGCGCAGTCGGCGCGGGCCGCGCGGAAGGCGCCCGCCGCCTCCAGCAGCCAGCCCAGCGCCGCCGCCTGCAGCGCCGCCACCAGCGCGCCGTGGCGCGCCGCCGCCAGGCAGCACACGCAGAACAGGTCGGCCAGCGCGTGGAAGGCGCGCTCGCGCACCTCGGGCGCCGGCTCGGCGCGCGCGCCCGCCAGCCCGCGCGCCAGCGCCAGCAGCGCCGCGTCCGAGCGCGCCGCGCGCGCCAGCTCGCGGGTCAGCGCCCGCAGCGC
>JAATLQ010032883.1:0-15763 GCA_013421005.1 Heliconius erato x Heliconius himera
AAACTAATTGTTGATTATTATAGAATTACGATTGGCTGATAGAATTTTAAGAGATTGTGTTTTGACTTTTATTTGACCAGTGGAGTAATTTGACCAATAACGTGGAGGCTTACGCCTTGAGTAGAGTCGTGATGCGTGAGGACAAGGTTTGATTTTGAAAAGAAGGAGGAAGTTGACGATCGTTGATCGATGAGGCATTCTTCTGATATTTTCGCAAAAGAAAGGACTAGTGTCACGAATCTGCTACGTTATTTCTGCTTGCATTAACCCACAATGGAGCCCACAGGTCCAGTAAAAGTCCTTTGCGATGAGCAATCTCCTACATATATATATATATATATATATATATATATATATATATATATATATATAAAATATATATATATATATATATATATATATATATATATATATATATATATATTTTACAGGTTAATCGTCTAAATGTAAAAGAATTTTCCAAATCGGTCCCGGAGTTTCGGGTCGTATTCAATTCAAATAAAGTAACAAAAAATCTTGTCCGAAAAATGTACGATTTTATTAATTTAAAAAATATTTTACACATATTGAAATTATCTCTAATAGAATATTTAATAGATTATCTTTAATAGAATATTTTATGGGATAAGGATTAATGCACAGGTATGAATAATATTATTTGAATATTGTTGGTACTTTTATCATCTTATACAATTTAAAAAAAATTAAAATGGCATAACTATATTAGTTGGATATGTGGACTTTTTTATAGATATTCATGCATTCTGTAATACTGTAGAATAATGTTTTGTTCTATCATCAATAGTTTTTACAGCGCACGTGATAGAATTGTTAAGATCAATTTTTTCACATCTTGGGTTACGTTATTACATCCCTATTTTTTTTAAATTATGCTTTCAAATATTGAAAAAATATTTGAAATCGGTCCGCTAGTGTTTTTGTGAACACAATACAAACATACATACAAAAATACAAATCTTTCCTCTTTATAATATTAGAATAAATTAAAATTAGCTTCACGCTATATCCAGCACATAGTTACACATATTATTATACATATTTTTTTTAATATATATATTTCTTATGATTTATTATATATTTAATACAATTTATTTTTTTAAGAACACTTGAACAAACAATTTGATATAAAATTGTAGTGGTAGGTGAATTGTCTTCCTACAGACTTTCAATTGTGTAAATCGGCTATTCTTTTTTTTTGGATGCTATATTTACAATATGTTTAACCCTATAAAAAAGGTTTTTTGTTCATGCCCAAAAAAAAGTATATGTGATATATTTTGCCATGAAAAGTTAGGGAAAAATAATAAACAAAATGAAAGTCAAATATTTACGGAAAAAATATGTATTTTAATTTCGTTCACGATAAGGCACACTGTGTCTTAACACAATTTAAATGGAATGGATGGATACTAGACTTACAAAAAATTAAACTCGGTCTTACATTTCATTCATATCATTCAAGAAAAATACTTATTTAGAAAACGTATAAAAATTTGAATACAGCGGGACTCGATCCCGCGCCTCCTGGAAACCGACCATACGCTCTGACTACTAAGCCATGCGTTCTCGTCAAGCTACGTCGAAATTCTTATACGCTCGTTACAAATTATTTATGTTGTTAGTATTGTAACAAGCGTATAAGAATTTCGACGTAGCTTGGCGAAAACGCATGGCTTAGTGGTCAGAGCGAAGTATTTTTCTTTCCTAAGTGTGGAATAACAGTTTAAAAATGTTTAAAAAAAAAATTCCTACATTCATGTCTAGCTTTGTAATATTCAATCGAGACTTCGACAACTATCTTTTTCTTTCAAATTCACTCAAATTAGTTTGCTTACATTTTTTGACTTTATTAATTGTTTAGTATCTTTGAGAAACAACGAAATTCGAAGTTTTTAAGTCAAAAGATTTTTTAAAAATTTTAGTTCGTTGCATAAAATCACAAAATTGACTTTGTATGTTGTAAACTGTTTGGAACATTGTTAATAGCTTAGTTATAGTTCTTCTAATGGTCGGAACAAAAAATCTCAATAAAGAGTTTCAAAATTGTTTGAAAAGACGGGGCTAATTCTATACGTTAATATTCTATCCTTAAAAACACTTTAATTTTTTTCTACATTGTTTAATGTTTGTTTTGATTTTAACAGGTTATTATTATGAATATTGTTATTAACATGATTGGAGAAATATCTTTTTTTTACGCTGACTTTACAAGTAGCACACTCCACCATCTTCCAAGTATTTTTGTCGAGTTATGATAAGGTACACTTCATACCCGAGAAGGGTATGAAGTTGATTCACTGCCCTTTATTAATATAATTGATATAACAATAATCTACTTAAAAACAAAAAATGTGAGATAAATAACTAAAACTTGCTTTTCAGGGCTCTCACAAAGATTGCAAAGAGTCTTGCGATATATTCCAATGGTGAGACGTTTTTTCTTTGCTTTCTACTGCTTGACATAAGTTGTAAAGATTAATGTCCATGTTATGTTATAATAATGTATTAAAGAAAATAAAAACAAACTATGAAAGCAACGAATTGGAGAAGGCTAAAAATAGCACAAAAAATACCTGGAATGTTATAAAAAAAATCTGTAACATTTCTAGGGGAAATACGAAAGTTTCAAGCAATACAAAAAAACATCAGCAATTCTACTAAAATTAGCCGTAGATCCGATTGAGGCTGTCAACAAAGTAAATGAATACTTTGCTGATGTGGGGAAGAAACTTGCATCTGCTACTCATTATAAAGATGTTCCTCAGAAGTATATCCCCTATATAATCTCCCAGACTGTGCCAAATTCAATGGTATTGATTGGAACAGACAGCTCGGAAATCAGATCAGATTGGAAGTCTCAATAATTAATGTGCAGTGGGGTAGGATGGCATAGTGGGCTGCTGAAGATATTCTTACTCCCTCTTTTACTTATGTCTGTAATCTGTGTCTTACTCAAGGGGTTTTCCCAAAAGTGTTCAAAAAGGCTGTGATTCACCCGGCCTTTAAAAAGGTTCTAAAGATTGCATTTCAGTACTTATTCAGTACTCAGTACTGTTTCTAAGATCCTCGAAAAACGTATAAATAAAATGATTGACTTCTTATTTAGATAAATTTAGTTTACTTGCCTCTAACCAATATGTTTTAGATCTAGTCGGTCTACAGAGGATGCACTTATGGATCTGGTGGACGATACAGTACAAAATATAGATAAGAAAAGGAAGATTGTAGGAATATTCCTGGACTTTTCTAAAGCTTTTGATACTGTCTCTCTACCGCTTCTGTATAACAAGTTGGAAAAATTTAGAATACGGGGTATAGCTTTGGATCTTTTTAAGAGTTATTTGTCTGAAAGAATTCAAGTAGTTAAAATTAATGGTACCACTAGTGACGAAGCCAGCCTCTCATACGGAATAGCTCAAGGTAGTGTATTAGGACCCACTCTTTTCTCAATTTATATGAACGAACTCTGCAATATTAAAATACCTCATTGCAAGATCGTTTCATATACAGATGACTCTGCCTTGATAGTACATGGCAATAATTGGAATGATACACGTGAATACTGTGAACAAGCTCTTTCAATTATTGTGAATTGATTATCTTGTAACACCTTAACCTTAAATATAGATAAAACTATATTCATAACCTTTGCTCATAGACGCTTTTCGCCACCTGAATCTTTTTCCCTAGTTGCACACAAATGTTTCCTTGGGCTTAATACACATTGTAATTGTAATAAAATATCTAGGAGTTGTTATTGACGAAAGTTTTACCTGGAAGAATCATATACTAACTATGACTTCCCGTATACGAAAACTCGCATACATATTTAAACAACTACGATGTAGCACTAACATTAAAATTCTAAAGATGATCTATTACGCTCTTGTACAATCCATACTTACCTACTGCATACCGGCTTGGGGTGGTGCAACTAGATCGGTCTTGCTCCCTCTGGAAAGGGCTCAGAGGTGTATTCTGAAAATAATAATTCACAAACCTATACATTTCTCTACAGCAGAATTATTTATGATGTGTAATGTCTTAACAGTTCGTCAACTGTTTGTTCTGCGTTGCATTTTGCGAAAGCATTATTATTTTTATTGTCTTATGAGAAATTGATGTGTATATTTTTAATTATTGAATTTTGTTTTTTATATTACATGATTGGTTCATGTTAAATATTATGGTATTATTTTATATTTATTTGTAAAATTTGTTATATTATTATATGAAAGGATGATTGCGAGGTGGGAGTTAATAGCTGCAACACAGTTTAATACTAATGCAGCTATTACCGATTTAAGTTATTGTTATGTACGAAAAAAAAATAATTTAATAAATATTATTATTATTTTTTCCCCAAGTATGATTTATTTCATCATCATGTCACTGAAGTTTATTACATCTCTCATAACAATGTTCGAGTCAGGTAATTAGGAATACGAGTGTAATGAAGTAAGAAATATAAGATATGGTCGCTTCCGAAGTGCAAAGTGATTACATAGTAATTAAAAATAATGAGCGATGGTGGAGTTGCTTAGAATCGAAAGGTCCATTCCCATTTCTGAAGAGATAGAGCGAAATGGATAGCGAAAATCGATGAAACGTCTATATAAAACATTCTATTTTTGTTTTAATGCCTATATAGGTGAGGAGTGCCTCAGGAATGCACCTTTCACACAAAATAAAAAAAAATAAATCCGAACACTAATTCCAGAAATCTTAGAGCTTAAAAAATAAACAAATAAACTCTTCCGCTTTATTATACCAAGTATAGATAAGCAAATTACAACACAAAAATGCATGGGTAATAATGACCCAGGTTCAAAATTTTTACAACACCCCAAATTACGAAGCCAGGTTATAATGGAATTATTTAAGTTTTTTGTCGATATTATTATATTTAAATAAAATATATTACACAAAGAAACTGTTTTTACAAGTGCTTTTACCGCATTTCATTATAGATTGTAATTATTCACGTATATATAAACTGGGTTAAACAATTTTTTAATTATTTTATGTCTGTGCTTCTTTCAGTGTAAGTCTCTTGAAAACTTGTCTATTAGATGTTTCTTATATATATATATATATATATATATTATAATTATAGATATATGTTATTTAGAATTAGAATATAGACTTTGATTATGAAGTATTCACTGTTTAATTATTTCTTTTTCGATATGTAGTTGTTATATAGCTCGATATATAGCTAATTGAAATTTGTTCTTACAGCATTTAAGATGATTAAACTTGGATTATTATTATGTATTTTTGCAAAGCTAACGACGTCACTAAAAGATCGTGTTGTAAACATTGATCAAGGACCAGTACGGGGCTACCAACCCGAGGGTGAAGATTATTTTGCATTTTATGGTATACCATACGCTACAGCACCAACTGGACTTAGTAAATTTGGAGTAAGTAATGATAATATTTTTATTACTCTGTTACAAAAATAATGTAACAATAATGTAATCTTTATGGTTTATATTTATTCGTACATATTAATTATGCAAATTATTTTATATTTTTGGTCATTCTGTTAAATATTCTGTTTTTGCAATATGTGTCGTGTGATCCCGGCCTAGAATAGGATCATCCTGGTACTGGTGGTGTCGTAAAAGGCGACTAAAGTACGTGTGGTAGAGTCACGTCGCCAGCAATGGCAACACGCATGGACAGACTCGACCGGATCATTACCACCCCCGGCATTTCAAACCGGCGTGAAGTAGTGGCCTTATGCCACTGCGTTTCGCATCAGGTAATGCTGGGCTCCGGCGCCTAACCCATCTTACAGGCAGGCAATGCACCTGCAGCTCCTCTGGTGTTGCACGGGGTCGTGGGCGGCGGTAATCACTTACCATCAGGTGACCCGAACGCTCGTTTGCCTTGCTTTTTCCATAAAAAAAAATAAAAAAAAATATGTGACTGTGATAAAGGTACAACTTTTGAGATTTGGAGTTATTAATAGAAACTATAACATAAAATGACTTATCTAAAGAAAAAAGAAAGAGATCTATAAGTACGACCATTATTTGTTTTACAATTTTTTGATTCGTAATCTGTCAAAATGTACAAGTCAAGTTGTCTTTGAAGTTACGGAATGATTGATATAAAGCTAATCTGACAATATATTATATGTGCCTTATGTCTTTGTAGTAAGTGCCTACAGTTTAATAGATTTTCAGTAAATATTAATATTAGAGAGAGAAAATTGACTATATATATTCTTTAAAAAAACATATAGGTAATATAAAGTAAAAATATTAGTTAACAATGGTGGAATTATCAAAGCTTTTGACATTATTTTAAGAAATTAATCATCATAGTCAGTTCTTGAATTTGAAAAGGAATAAAATATAAATAAACTTCATTCTATTATTTTTTTATTTTCATTTCAAAATTAACAATTAATTTATATTGCTTTTTTATTGGTAAAATTTTGAAAATTTACTAAAGTTTAGTATCAAAAATAATAAAATTACTATTTAAAAAAATTAAATTAAATTAGCTTCACGCTGTATCCCGCACACAGCAGGGTAGGCAGAGGGGACCTAGTGTTAAGACACTCCGTTCCCCACTTTCTGCCGGATTCTGGAGGCATTGCGTGTTGAGGGGCAGAACTCAACGCCGCGCTTAACCTCGACACCAGAGCGAAGAAATGGAAATATAAATTTAAGTAAATATTTCATCTCCTCGAGTGGGGATCGAACCCACAACCAGTCGGTTTTGCAGTCACACCTCGTGCCGCTGCGCCACGGCCTCAAATTTACTATTTAATATGGATTTTATGAAATTAAAGCCAAATAAATATTAAAACTGACTAGTTTTTTAGATTTGCAGTTTAACAAAAAGAAATTTTCTTTTATTTAGGCACCTAAGTACTTACATGAAACTAACATGTAAAAACACTTAGTGTTGTTAACTAGATCTATCGACGTTTAACGATACAAATAACAATTAACTATGATATAATAAATTGAAAACGAAATGTATCGGTCTTTGTCGATAAGTATAAAATCAAAATCCAGCTACCTAACAATAATTACTCATAGTATTGTAGACGATATCTTATCTATGTTGATATGTATTGATAAAACCAGAAATAAATTACCGAATAAAAACATTAAAAAAGTATGACCCAACTCACACAGCTTGGTCACGTAGCAGGAAGAAATTCTGTCGGCGATGTGTCATTGTTTGGCTTTGTTACTCGCGCCGATTTGGCATCTCGTCCACTTGTAATGCAAAAATATATTAGGAATTCGTCATTGCTTCCTTTTTTCACATGGACTTCTAATGCTATCCACTATTCCGACTATAATTAGTCATAAAAAAGCAAATGCTTCCTAAACGAGACTGATTTTGGTTGCATTGAGTGTAAGCCTCCAGTCAGCTAGCCGATAAATCAACATGTCGAGGGCCCTTAAAATTTGACGATGGCGTGTGAGGGGTTCAGGGATTTTGTAAGGATATTATTATCTATTTTGTTTCGATATCATTAGCATAGTGTCGTATCCTTGTGAACATGGACGTAATTTGTGAATACCGTGTTCAACGCAGGAGAGCAGGAACTGCCCTGGGGGACTCCCGCAGAAATGGGGCTGCTCGAGATGGCACTCTCCTTACACTGAATGTACTGTCGCGAATGAGTTATGAGGCATGTCAATTCTGAGCAACTTATGTAGGAGGCCGGGATGTCAAGTCCGGTCGCTTGCAACGTCCAGGAAGGCTGCCACTATTTTTTTACGGTTGAACGCGGACGGAATGTCCGCCACCCTTGCTTGTCTTGCTTCCTATGAACAGAACATGGCTTCCGTGGCATCAGGATGCCATTGCGTCCTGGGGCCTTCTGTGTTAAAGCTTCCCAATAGCTTTGCGAACCGCCGTCGGAGAGAAGAATGGGGGGGGGGACGAGGGTGGCTATCTTCCTCCAACTGCTAATGGAAATCTGGCCTCAGATTGGGGTCCGGTTGAAATTGTGTAGCCAGGTTGATTGCCAGGATATCAGCTCTTTCGGTAAATACAATAAATTTTCTTCGTTTATGACACTTATATTTATATTTTCAGGCGCCTCAATCACCACCAAAATGGAATAAAACACTTGAAGCAGTTCAAAACTTCGTGGTATGTCAACAAGCAGTACGTACTCGAAATGGTAAAATAGTAAACAAAAATCCTAAATATAAGGCTCAAGAACAGTGCCTAATTGCAAACATATATGTGCCTGATACAAACAAAACTAACTTACCTGTACTTATATTTTTCCACGGAGGAGCGTTTCAGTACAACTATGGCGCTACAAGAACACCAATTAATTTGCTAAAGAGTAAAAGAGCTATTATTTTAAATTTTAACTATCGTCTTGGACCACTCGGTTTTCTGTGCCTGGGTACTAAAGACATACCTGGTAATGCAGGTGTAAAGGATCAATTGGCTTTATTACGATGGGTTCAAAAAAATATTGCGAAGTTTGGTGGGAATCCCAATGATGTAACAATAGATGGATGGGATAGTGGAGCCGTATCTGTTGATCTCATGATACTTTCGAAAGCAGCAAAAGGATTGTTTCATAAAGTAATTCCAGAAAGTGGAAATAATGTTGCGTCAATGAGTGTCCAAAATGATCCCCTGGCAAACGCAAAGATGTATGCAAGACAATTAGGTTTTGATAATGTCAATGATTTAAAAAATTTAGAAGCTTTTTACAAAAATGTCACATATGAACAGCTTTTTTCCATCGATTTAGAGCACAGATATGACGCTTCAACAGTATTTACGCCTTGTGTTGAACGTGATGTTGGGCAAGAAGAACTTTTCCTCGATGATAATCCTATACATATTTTAAAAAGTGGCAATTTTAAAAAACTACCTATGTTATATGGTATTACTAAAATGGAAGGCATTTATCGTTTAGATGATTTTAAGTCATTTAAAGATGAGATGAACAAAAATTTTACTGAATTTCTTCCCGTGGATTTGAAATTTAAAGATGAAGAAGACCGAAAAAAAGTAGCAAATAAAATTAAAAAATTCTACTTCCAAGATAAGCCTGTAGATGAGAAAAATATTTTAGGTTTTATACATTATTATACAGACATGATATTTGCTGTGGGAGCAGCAAGGTCGGTGGAATTGCAAGTAGCGGCAGGCAACAAACAAATATATTTATATGAATACGTATTTGTCGATAAAAATGCACCATTTATTAACTTTACACAAACTCGCGGTGCCGGACATACTGCGGGAAATGCAGCGATCATGGATTCAGGAGATGAAAGTACTCTATCAAAAGAATTCCAAAATGTGAAAAAAGTTATGAGAGACTTGTGGCTTAATTTTGTTACTTCTGGGTAAGAAATTATAATTGAATATTAATATGTTTTAAGTATGTTGAAGATAAATTTGACAAATCCATATTGTTAATTCATTGCCTACTTTGCAAAATAATTATTATTAGAAATAAAATTTAAATATTTACACATTTTTAAAAAGAAATATGGGAAAAAAATAAAAAAAATCAACATATCTTTTCCAAAGGCCTCCAAAATGATAATAGTCTTTAGCAAAAGCCAAAATTGAAATTTAAAAATTAACTACGCTTTTGACATTTTTTATGTGTTATTCCACACATTAATATATAAACAAAAATATTAAAATTTAAACATGGTGGGATTTGAACCCACGCTTTTTGGAAACCGTCCAAGCGCTCTTACCACTAAGTCATGCGTTCTCATCAGACTACGTCGAGTGTGTGTGCCGGCCTGCTTGGCCTGGTCCTCTAACAGACTTACTTTTATTTTACAGTGAGAAAGGCACTTACTCATTTTCTTTATAATAATTTTGAACATTTTAAAAATATATTTCACACTTAGAAAACGTATATTAATTTGAACATAGCGGGATTTAAACCTGCACCAGTCAGAACGCTTGTATGGTTTCCAAGAGGCGCGGGTTCAAATCCTGCTAGGTTTTAATCTTAATACTTTTTCTAAATAAGTATTTTTGATAAACTACATTAGTTTTTTAATATTTAAATATTAATTTAAGATTAAATATCTATTTTTTTTCAGAAAACCAGTATTAGCCGCTTCTCCATATCCAAAGTGGGCTCCAGTGTCCAGTGGTAGTTTTAATTATATGGTATTAAATAGTACTTTATCTGTAAAAACAAAATTCCAAGAAGAAAGTTTAGCATTTTGGCACTCAATTTACGATATAAATTATAAGCCCCCCACCGCTCCTTCTCAAAAGTAAACCTTGTTAAAGGTAATCTCAAATTTCAACCGTGTATTTTTCATTGTAACTATTCAATTTAAGGAATATATTCCTTAAATAGTAGTCGTTTCAAATTTAAAATAGTCCTATAATGTTAAGTACTTACATATTGCATACAATTTGAATTTATGAAAAATAAATTTTATTTTAAAATTTTCACCTTATTTTCTTTATCACTTCTATATTTATCATTCAAATATTATAGAATTATCATTATATCCATCATTTGGCTCCTAACAATCTCTGTTTGATCAGCAAAACGGCTATTCGCTTCGTTGTCATACACTACGCAGAATAAAAATTCCCTACACTATTTATGTATATGGTTTGGTTAAACTGAGTTTAAAAAAAAGGTTCTCAATTCGTCGGAATCGTTTTTTATGTATGTTCCGCGATTATTCGAAGACGTTTGAACCGATTTGGATAATTATTTTTTCATTTGCAAGGGATATCTCACAGGTACCCATGGTCCCATGGTGACTGTGTCAAGATCTGATGATGGAATCCTGGAGAAATCGAAAGAACTCTTAAATTTTATAGGCACTCTTACAAGGATTTAAGTAATTTTTGTACCACCGAGTACCACCGAGGACGCTAAAGACCGTCCAAAGTGGAGTAGGTTGAGCAGGAAGGCAGTCCCTGGTAAAAGCCGGGATTGATGCTAGAAAGAAGAAGAGGTTATACCTTGAAATACCGTAGAATGAACAGGATCCTCGGGTCAAGGACCAAGAATAGACCCTTGTGGCTTGTTGGTTGTTGTAGACCCCATGCTGATTACTGAACCAGGAGATTTCATGCCATTCACATCAACCCTCTGAACTCTGTCAGCTAAATAAGAGGTCAGAAGATTGAGTGCACGAAAGTCAAAGTCAAATAATTTTATTCAAAATTAGAAGTTACATGCTTCATTTTTTGAACGTCAAATAATTCACCACCAGTTCACTAAAGTTAATGCCTCAGACCTGAAAAGAACCGGCGCAAGAAACTCAGCGGGACTTATTTTTTTAAATCAATTACACACAATCACATTAACGTTTCTGACAATGATACTTTGAAACAGACTGGAGCGAGCATTTCTTTCCCAAGGCGTGTTATCTCTATCTCTTCTCTATCTCTATCTCTATCTCTATATATTATAAAATAAGAACGCATTTCGACTCTGTAATTTGACATAAATATGATAAATGTATATAAAGTCCTACCCGTTGAGACACTTTCACGCATGCGCTGCTTTAATAGTAAGTCTTACATGAAAACAATGTACTAGAGTATTATTCCTCTTAATAAGATCTACAAAAAAGTCAGCGACAGCATATTTGTATCTTTTAAGAATAACATACAGTGAGCATATATCTGTCTAAAAATAGTAATTTGAATATATTTTTTATTTTGAGGGATGTTTGTCCATAATGGTATCAATCCTTAACCTTTTAAATACTTTATTAATTTTTTACGTTAAACGAAGATAAAATTTGCTCTTTACACTAATTTGAAATTACGAATAGTTTTAGAGAAAAACGCATTTAATTGTTGACACATCACGCCGGTTATAAAATAAGAACGCATTTCGACTCTGTAATTTGACATAAATATGATAAATGTATATAAAGTCCTACCCGTTGAGACACTTTCACGCATGCGCTGCTTTAATAGTAAGTCTTACATGAAAACAATGTACTAGAGTATTATTCCTCTTAATAAGATCTACAAAAAAGTCAGCGACAGCATATTCGTATCTTTTAAGAATAACATACAGTGAGCATATTTCTGTCTAAAAATAGTAATTTGAATATATTTTTTATTTTGAGGGATGTTTGTCCATAATGGTATCAATCCTTATCCTTTTAAATACTTTATTAATTTTCTACGTTAAACGAAGATAAAATTTGCTCTTTACACTAATTTGAAATTACGAATAGTTTTAGAGAAAAACGCATTTAATTGTTGACACATCACGCCGGTTATAAACCGCATTTTTGGCGCAAGTTTCATTTATGACCTTACTCTCAGCAGTTAAATAAGTATATTAGTTACGTTGGCCATTTAATGTAGATCAAAACTATCTTTTACTGTTTTTCATTTTAATAAGTCCTTTAGAAGTTGTTACAATATCAAAACAACCTTGCTTTGGCTCGCCACACGCCATGCGTCCTCCCGCGCCCCGCGACCTTTTGCTTATAGAAGCGCGTCCGCCGCGCCCGCCTGCCTGTGTACTGTAGAAAAGTAGATGTAGATGCGATTGTACGTATTGGATAATTGGAGTTTAATATATTTAGTTTCGTCTTTTTTTATTAATAGAATAGTACGTAGTCTTTTGTTTATAATTTCTTCCGTTTAAGTATTTTAGTTTAAGAGAACAGTAGGTAGGCTTTTGTTTATCATTTCTTTCATTTAAGTATCCTATTGTTTATTTTGTTTACTCTTCTTCTGTTCTTTTATTATTTTCTTTACCTTTTTAAACATAGGAAATGTTTTTAATTTAATTATACCACGACAAAGTCGTTCAAATATAGGTCGTAGAACAAGAAATGCAAATAAAAATCGTTTAAATCTTACTAATGAAAGCCTATAGGAAACGGAAATTATATAGAAAAACAAAGATAAATTTTGCTCTTTACAATATTACGATATTAATTACAAATAGTTTTAGAGAAAAGCTATATCGACGACTCATGTTTATCCCTTACTCTCAGTATATAAATAAGTATATTAGTTACCTTGGCCATTTAATGTAGATCAAAATGTTATTTACTGTTTTTCATTTTAATAAGTGCTTTAGAAGATTAGTAGCACATATATGAAATTACGGTACTAAAAAGTTCTTGCTGTGTGACGGCTCGCCGACCACCACGTGTCCGATTTTGCTTATAAAAATGGATCCGCCGCACCCACCTGGCCTCTTTCCCCCGGGCATGAAAAGAGGGCCTGCTCATCATGTTGCCCAAGGCTGGGAAGAGCCCATAGCAGCCTGAGGGATACCAATTTATAACCCTCCTTAGCGAGGTCACCAAGCTGTTCGAGAAGTTATTCCTCTCACTTCTCCGGTCGCACATCCACCCACGAAGCGAGCAGTTCGGCGAGCGGGTATATCACTCTGGTTACACTACGCCGCATGTCTTTGCCTTCCGGCCTCAGTGACAGGACATTTTGATTGAGAGTTGAGAGTTCGAAGTCTAGCAGCGACTCGATCGGTGCCGTTGTTTCCCAGGGATACATTTTGTCACCTGCTCTCTACGCACTATTTACTGATGACATCACAACGCCCTAGCGAGTATCACTCAACGAGAAATCCTGCGAGTGGTCCAGATCCTCATCCTCCGTCGAGTGACGCAGGCGCCATACTACGTGAGAAACACCACGCATCACCGAAACCTAAAAATAGAAAGCCTGGAGGTACACATTGGTCGTCTCGCGTCCAACGCATTCCGCTGCGCCAAAGTATCGGTCACCTGCACCTAAGGAGCAGCACTCTGTGGCAAACCCGGCCGCCCGATTTCAGACGTCAGATGACTTCCGAGGGACTTTCTATCCTCCTCCAAATGCGACTCATGAGCCTTGCATTGATCCTTAGTCATTTAAGCTGGGCCTCCCTCAGGAAACCGAGGGTCTCACCTGACTGAGTTGACTAGATGGCATTTGATAATCCTTCCAATCCCGTCCCGCACCCCTTTCTCTGTGTCTGCTCTAGAGCAGGTTGTCGCTTAAGACCACGGGACCACGGCCAGGGAACCAACGCCCAGATGTCGTTCGGAGCTACTACGGAGATGGACGAGAGAATGCTTCAATTCTGCACCTGGCTCTATAGCAAAGTAAATTTAGAAGTGATTGCACGTATTTTGGAGTTATCCAATAATTATAATGTATTTCATCGCGGCATCGTTGGTTACATCTTTCGTTTAAGTATTTTTGGGTAAGAGAATAGTAGGTAGTCTGTTGTTTATAATTTCTTTCGTTTAAGTTTTCTGTTGTTTGTGTCATTTGTTTAAGTGTGTTTTTTTAAACAAATGGAACATCCTTATTGGAACTACGAAAATGTGGGTTGCATTAAGGTTAAATAATTTTCACATTAGTAATCTTAAGTGCTTTGCAAACATAGGTACATTATATGAATAATTCAATAGTTAAAGCGGGCGAAGCCGCGAGCGGGTCGCTAGTCATTTATATAATCATTAATTTCGTAATAACCTTTAACACATAAACGTCTTTTCACAATTCTTTTAAATTGTGATTTAGGACATTCTCGGACGTTTTCTGGGATCCTATTGTAAAAGCGTACAGATTGTCCCATAAAAGAATTACGGACCCGATGTAATCGGGTTACTGGTGCAACAAGTTTACTCCTATTTCTAGTATTGATATTATGAACATCACCAATTTTGGCAAAATCTTTAATATTCTTCTTAATATACATAACATTATCAAAAATGTATTGTGATGCAACTGTCAATATATTTATTTCTTTAAATTTTTGCCTTAACGATTCCCTCCTCTTATGCCGTAGTAGTGTAGCTTTATGACCGATGTTGAGTGCTGTACGCAATTAAAGGTTTTGGACAAATCACAAAATATGCCAAGAGCATCCTGCGATCCCTCCCAAGCATCATATATATTCTTTATAAGAGCTTTACCAGCATCTGTAGTTCAACGATCTTTAGTAAAACCATACTGTTTATAGTGCATGAGATTATGTGATTATATGATGATGATGTGATTTGATTTAGATTTTTTTTTTCAAAAATCTTACTAAACAAGACTAGTATAGAAACGGGTCAAAAATTATTGGGAGCAGATGTACTACCCGATTTAAATATAGGCATGACATGATTAAATTTCATTAGGTCAGGAAACACATCATAGTCTATACAATTATTAAATATAGTCGCGAGGTGAGTAGCAACAGCGTCTATTATATAACTAATCAATTTGACAGAAATATCTATATATAATATTGTTAGAAATCGGATTTGGGTAACGTTTCATAAAAAAAAAACATGTTAAAAACACACATCGCCTATATGATCCTAAACTATTTGGAAAGGGATACTATGTAATTGCAATAAGTGATATGTATCACCTACTAACAATTCTTCACACTAGTTTCCTTCCCATAGGGGCCGTCACTTACAAGCAACTGTCCCCCGATTGACACAATTCTACTGCTTTTATAATTATTTTCACCTAAATCTACCCTCTTTTACACGAGTACCCTTTTTTTCTTTTTTTTTTCGTGAGGAAATCCTGTTACGGATACCGGCCCGAGTGGGGACTCGAGCGCGGTTATGTGGGACTCGCGGACTGGCAGATGTTAGGCCGTCCGAATACCCACTAAAACCTCACGGTGCTCCTCCTCGACCGCCACTGGCCGTGAGACGCGGGGACAATAGTCGTCCGCGAAACGCGGCGGCGGGAGCCTGCAAGGCACGTCGCGGAGTCAAGGGTGTGTGGTCACCCTCGA
>JAATLQ010032884.1:0-15764 GCA_013421005.1 Heliconius erato x Heliconius himera
TGAAAAATTAAAAACGTTTTTTTTTCAAGTAAAAGTTTAAAAATTGTATTAATTTCTAGTTTATTGCATGATATATGAAAAATTCTAACTAAAAGAGGAAAAAATAAAACCATATACCATGAATTGGATCCCTGCGATCCTTACGCGTTTATTTAAAAATGTATAAAATTTTACTCAAAATCAAACACTCCTCGTAACTCAACCACGGGCTCTCATATATCAGCGGTGACAAGTGACACATGTGCAGGTTAGTGCTGCCACTACTCAAAAAAAATCTAACAAAATTTCTTTTTAAAATAGCTCTGTTAACACATATTTTCAAAGGTGCCCCTGTTCAAAGCTACCCCCCTCTCCCCTATATAATGTATGAAATGTAATGTTCCACGACATTATCTACAATAACGATTTTCATTTACTTGTAATCACAGATACAAGTCATGATGTTAATAGTAAAAATTATTCCAAAACTGATGTAAATCCCATAATATAAAATTTAACTTAATATTATAGCTTAAATCTGTTGAGGCCAGTCGTGGCGCAACGGCACGAAGTGTGACTGTAAAACCGACTGGTTGTGGGTTCGATTCCCACTTGAGGAGATGAAATATTTACTTAAATTTATATTTCCATTTCTTCGCTCTGGTGCCGAGGCAATGCCTCCAGAATTCGGCAGAAAGTGGGGTAGGAAGTGTCTTAACACTAGGTTCCCTCTGCCTACCTTGCTGTGTGCGAGATACAACGGGAAGCTGAAAAAAAAACTGTTGTTTTATTTGTTAACTGTAGTTTTATTAGTCAATACTTTCCTAGTTAATAAAATTGTAGTAAAAAAAAACATATAATAACTTCTCAGAACAGCTTATTCTATATATAGAGACAAGATTATTTGAAGATACCAAATACGAGTAAAAGAAATAGCTATTATACAAATATTTCTAACTAACTCAATCACCATACAATATCGTGTTAATAAAATTTCCCGTTTCATTATAAATTGTATTGGTGGGAGCGTTACGGTAGTTAGTCAATAAAGTACGCGGCATTGTTCCACCGGAACTCCACGCCGTGGTCCTGGCTCCAGTGACGTCATACACGCGTTACGCCTTCCGGTTTCCGTATAGTTTTATTGATCATTTTTTTTTATTATATAGAAATCATTGTTATTTTTTACATTAACTTTTATTATATTACAATATGTATGATATGGGTGATTTGATGTAAGATTTAATGGAAAAATGGAAAAATACTCATGTCATGTTTTTGGCCAGTTTAATTGTTTTATTAATAATTTGGTATTTTTTTCTTACTACCGAAGTTTAAGAAGGTTTTTAAATAATACCTACATATTGTTAAATTGTAAAAAATACGAGATTTTTTATAAGTCTATATAATATATTTTTTTATTATTTTATATGAGCATATAACGAAATTGTTGGCAAGAAAATAAATATTTACTTTTATGAACTACAATCTTTTTATGTAGGTACTGATCTTTATAAACTTATACATATTTTATTAGATTCATCTACAATTGTATCCTGTAAAAACTGTTAACTTCCCGTGTAACTACTTCTATTTTTATTCCTACGCTACGCAAATTCTAATTACCTCGATACTTACTCGTATGCACATTCGCACAGAACGTCGCGCCTTGAATGTGCAATAGGGTCACGTCCTACACCTCATAGTTTAGAACCAGAGAATGCAATATGCAAATAAGTTCTTCTATTCTTCCTCTACGTACGTCAGTTGGTATGCTTCACCTAGATCTTAGATTAAGTCCTTATTGCGTTTTAAGTCTTATATAAGAGTTATTGACCTACGATTATTTCATTTAAAACAGTTTGTAATAAATTTTCATATTATTATATTTTATGATAATATTCCTTTTGAAGTAAGTTTAAAAATACAACTTTGCTATAGTCTTCTGTATCTACTTGAAAGTAAATATTGTTAATATATAATATAAATAATTAAATATATATCTGGACCTATCCGCGACATATGGCGTCTAGTAATTGCGGAGATTTTAATATTATTATTGACTTCTATATTAAAAACGACTGGCCTAAAGTATATACTTTAGACTAGTCGTGGCGTAGGGCCACAAAGTGTGACTGGAAAATCGACTGGTTGTGGGTTCGATCCCCACTCAAGGAGATATAATATTTACTTATTTTTTTATTTCCGTTTTCTTCGCTCTGGTGTCGAGAACAAGAGCGGCGTTGAGTTCTGCCACTTAGTCTGAACGGAGTGTCTTAACATTACGTTCCCTCTGTCTACCCTGCTGTGTGCGGGATACAGTGTGAAGCTGATTTTATAATATACTTTATTAATAAAACAGACTTCGATATATAAGTATATTCTGTTGCTAATAAATAAAGTTACAAAAGACCATCGTGGCGCAGTCTTGCTTTAAATATGATTGTTCCTATTCGATCCTAATCGGGGAATGTGGGCAAAAAACGAAATAAAATGGTCGGATGCAGGATAAAACGTAAAACTAGAAGAAAAATATTCATAATATTACATACTTATTCCTATATTACATATATACTTTTAAGTTAAATATATACATATATAACGATAATATTGTTCACTTAACGTCTTAAAATAGAAGGCGACGCTGCGAGGCTAATTAATTGTCAACAAGTTGAACATTGTAAATACTCCAGAAATATAATTATATCACACAAACCTCACATAATGAAGCACGTGGATATTAAAAAGGATTCAATAGATACCTATATGAATATATTTTATAAATGAATATGTACCAGCTTCACGCTGTATCCCGTACTCTGCAGGGTAGGCAGAGGCACCACTTTCCGCCGAATTCTGGAGGCATTGCGTGCTGAGTGGTGGAACTCAACGCCGCGCTTTGCCTCCACACCAGAGCGAAGAAATGAAGATATACATTTAAATAAATATTTCATTTCTACGATAGGGATCGAATCCACGACCAGTGGCGTTTACAGTGACACTTTGTGTCCCTGCGCCACGACTGGCCTTATAAATGAATATAATAATGTAATTAATACCTTTCGAAGTAGCTTTGTGTTTGAGTAAATTTGTTTAGTTTTTAGTATAGTTTGAACACAGTTTCTACTCGGAGAAAAATATATACTGTATTTTTTTTAAAAAGTTGTTTATTTGCTCCAGATAAAGTTGATATTACATTTTATCACAGATTCTGCCTTTTTCTGTTCTTATGGCGTGTTTAATATTCAAGTCACACTTTACTCATCTCGTGCAGTCAAACAGATTTTGCTTAATTATTAAGATATAGACGTAGTAGAGGCCGGTGGTGGCGCAGCGGCACGAGGTGTGACTGCAAAACCGACTGGTTGTGGGTTCGATTCCCACTCGAGGAGATGAAATATTTACTTAAATTTATATTTCCATTTCTTCGCTCTGGTGTCGAGGTTAAGCGCGGCGTTGAGTTCTGCCACTCAATACGCAATGCCTCCAGAATTCGGCAGAAAGTGGGGAACGGAGTGTCTTAACACTAGGTTCCCTCTGCCTACCCTGCTGTGTGCGGGATACAGCGTGAAGCTAATTAATAATATAGACGTAGTAATATATAACTAATAAAAAAATATAAATATTTTTTAAATATAGATCACACGATTCAAAAAATAAATATCTGGGCAATAGATAAAATAGCATAAAATAACTGTTTAAAAATCTACTCTAACTGAATAAAAACCACTGATCCGTACATTTCCGGAGGTCAGTTCCCGGTGAAGTGGCGTAATGTGGAATGTAGACTTTGCGACACGAACTATGTCGCAACAGCAATCTGAGCTTACTTTTAAGTTTTTATATGTTTTTTTAACTTAAAAATTGGAATTCTACTTCATTTTTGGTTAAAATGATGTAGAATTCAAGTTTTTTTCTCTATTGGTAATAAGTAATATTAGATAAGTAAATAAATATTTTTTTTCACGATAGTACTAACAATATACCTACTGAATTTTATAAAAAATCTTCATTTTTATTTACATTCACTTACAATTTTAATTAATTTTGAAGCTCTGGTCATGTTTATCAGCATATGTTGATTATAAAAAAAACCCTTCACATCTATATTTAGACGTAAGATGATATCCGATGAGGAATTTTTCAAGTATCCTAAATATTTGCTGCTTTGTTCGAAGAAGCCTTATATAAGAGGATACATCCTGTATATTTCAATAGAAAAAAATGTGTATTATATTGTCGTACATTCCTTATTTACTTATTAATATTATTTTACGTTTTTTTGTCTCAGATCTCTGGGTCTACTGGTCCTAATTACCTACTTTTTTTTGTTTTGTAGAAAGCGACGTTCCCCAGGAGTGCTATATAACGGAATAAAAATAAAAATGAACGCCATCGGATGGCTTTAAGTGCGTGCGCTGCAAAAATATCTCAAATATGTCAGTCAGTACATTGTATGACAAAAATACTTGTAAAAAAATAATTGAAAATTGCGAGGTAATATTTCAACGTTTCTTATTTGATATGGATATTGAAACCTCTTGCTAGTAAGTTATTCTACCATCAAGAAAAAATTATAAAGATAAACTTCGGCTTTTATATGTATGTATGTAATTTGGACGTATACTTTTCGAGAAAATGTAAAATTAAAATAATTCAACGCTCTGTTTACGGTCGCAAGCCTAGGCTCGACTCGCGTTAAGCGCCGCTGATGACATCCTCTCAACCAGCCACGTTGTGCTTGCACTGGCACTTGTCTCAGAATTATGAAAACAAGTTGTTAAATGTATCAATCTGTTGTCAAATGCAGCATAATAAAAGTGTTATAGGTGGTGTGCGGTCGAAGCCGCTAGTTGTCCAATAAAATCGATATTAAGCTCGATTTCACTAGAAACGTAGATATGCCTCTACATCAATTTCAATATGACCTAGGAAATCCAATGTTCCAATTCAGTCATTCGATAAGGGGTGTGGACGGATGAGGACACGCTTACTCTGATAGCCTGTCCCGTGTCTGTTTCAGTAGCTTCTCATCTGTAGCATCTCAATTATAAAAGCAATTTCATGTGCCATTCGTGATCAGCTCGACGCCGCATATAGCAGCGTAGACAGGGAGAACCTAGTGTCAAAACACTCCGTTTCAAATTTCCGAGAAAATTTTCGAGCCATTGCGTGTTGAGTGGCAAAACTCAACGCCGGGCTGTTGCTTTGGTGTATGGCACCAACTCTGGCCAAGAAATGAAAATATTGATAAATAATAATGGAATCCTCCGAGTATGGATCTAACCCACAACCGTTGCGTTACAATCACACCCTTGTGTTCCTGTGCCACGACGGCCTCCTCAATTGTGATATAATTAAAGTTAAATTGATTTGATTCATTTCGTATTGTATACAAACTTGCGTGACCAGTTAGTAGGCCGACCTAAATATATGATGTAAAAATCGCACGTAACTCGATTGTTCAACGGTCTTGGCATTGAACGGTAATTGCTAATATCTCGTAGTTAATATTTACAGTTCAGCTACTTCATAATATATTTTTTTATGTTTTATGGTAAGCACAGTAGACAGGGTAAGCAGAGGGAACCTAGTGTTAAGACACTCCGTTCTCCCCTTTTTGTCGAATTTCGGAGGCATTGCCTGATTGCTTAGCGAAAATGCCTCGCTTTGCGTCGACATCAGAGAAAAATAAATTAAAAAAAATATTTCATACCTTCATTTCCTCTAGTGAGAATCGAACCCACAACCAGTCTCGTTTACAGTCACACTTCGTGCCACTGCGCCACGACTGGCCTCACGTCTTTGTTTATCAACCGTAAATGGGATGGATATGTTTGTTCGGGATCTAGTACGGACCGGGGTAAGGATTCCGTTGTTCCAGGACGTTTTGTTTTCACTTGATTGATTGCGTGTGACACTTTGCCGGTCCGCTTGTTGGCTTTTTCCTTCTATAAATGGTACCTATGTAGTATGTACTTTAGTAGAGATCAACCCGATCATGACCATGTTTTGCGTTTATTTTGTTATTCTGCCTATTAATTGTATGTTTAGAATTTTAGATTTATGAAACGTATAGTTTATTAATTATAATTAAAAAAATATAATAATAAACTTGAGGCCAGTCGTGGCGCAGCGGCTTGACGTGTGACTGTAAAACCGACTGGTTATGGGTTCGATCTCCACTCGAGGAGATGAAATATTTACTTAAATTAATATTTCCATTTCTTCGCTCTGATGTTGAGGCAAAGCGCGGCGTTGAGTTCTGCCACTCAACACGCAATGCCTCCAGAATTCGACAGTAAGTGGGGAACGGAGTGTCTTAACAATAGGTTCCCTCTGCCTACCCTGCTGTGTGCGGGATACAGCGTGAAGCTGATTAATATAAAAATAAATTTCATATATAAATTACATTTGTAGTTCTTTAGTATATCGGCCACAAAAGTCACGCTAGATCTGTTCATAAAAATAAAATCAATGAACTTTAAATAAATTTTTGAATGTATAATATACAGTAAAATATAACGATTTCAATTGACTGGTTTTTATAATATATGCTAAAACATTTAACGTTACCTAAATATTCAAATTAAAAAGTATGTAAGTTTAGTATAATATGCTAAGTTTTTATATAATTAATTATACATACACTCAGAAATCTTGTGCTTAGAGTAGCATTCGAAGTAAACAAACCGAACGTGGTCTAATTAAAAGGTATAAATAAGTATTGAATTAATTAATAATAAAAACTCGATTATACTTATCTGTATCATTGAATTCTTCGTGTCTCGTTAATTAATTATATAACTAATAATGAAAATAACTGTATTTTTTTTATATATATATATCATATATTACTGCAATCCACTCAACACGTAATTCACTCAGTATTCAACGGAATATGGGGAACGGAAGTGTCTTAATGGGAACGGAGTGTCGTAACATTGGTTCCCATGTTCCCTTTGCCTACTCGGTTGTGTGCGAGATACAGCGTATTACAATGATGATAATGATGAAATGCTAGCGTTACTCTAATGACGCTTAATCCTATCAAATGATATCTAACCTTGAAGATTTACAACCTTTCTACCAAAAATTGATGTAAAATAACTTTTTCGGGTTTTCGTCTTCGTTTATTCCTAAACACAAAAAAAATCTAATAAAGTCACACACAGACATTTCTTAATGTGTTTAAATAGATAATAAATACATATACTAATATATATTTTTTCCCTTTTTTTAAATAAATCTTTCTCTCTTGACAGAACTACGTCTAAATATGGTTGGTATTTATTTAATATGAAATATATAGCAAAGAGTGAATAAGAGATATTCATTATTAGTATTTATACTTGAATAAGTAGTTCTAGGACCAGGTACTCGCACTAATTGACACGCATTGCGCTACCGGCCAAAGCGATTATACAGCACGGCTTTTGATGGAATATTAAGTTGTTTACACACTACACAAAGGAGAAGCGTTCTGTGTTATTGGTAAAGGTCTAATTAGAATAAAATATTACAGATGCATCCTTATGAAATTTATATAATATTTTTTTTAATGTATTTAATTAAATTGAAGCCAGTCGTGGCGCAGGGGCACATAGTGTCTGTAAAATCGACTGGTTGTGGGTTCGTTCCCCACTCGAGGAAATGAAATATTTATTTACATTTATATTTTCATTTCTTCGCTCTGGTGTCGAGGCAAAGAGCGGCGTTGGGTTCCGCCATTCAACATGCAATGCCTCCGGAACTTGCCGGAAAGTGGGTAACGGAGTGTCTTAACAATAGGTTCCCTCTACTTACTCTGCTGTGTGCGGGATACAGCATGAAACTGATTTTATTAATTTAATTGAGGCTAGTCGTGGCGCAGGGGCATAAGCGTGTGACCTACGGCCGAAAGTGGGGAGCAGAGTGTCTTTACACTACGCCCCCTCTGCCTACTCTGCTACTTGCGGGATACAGCGTGAAACTGAAAAAAAAATGAAATGCTTTTAATTATTATTTTGTTAATATATATGAAACAACATGACTAATGATTATTATTCTGCATATACATTATAATTACTTGTAATAACGCGCAATAAGCTCAAAAGCTGTAATCACTTTTTACTTCATCGTTGGCATTCCACGTCAAATATTTTACTGACGCAGTATGGAGTCTGATTACCTTTTAATTTGTATGGGCGTAGTGTATATTATATGTATAAATAAGTTAGATTTAAGTCGTTTATAATAACATATTTATTTGTTTTTAAACATTTTTAAAGTGTTATTCCACACTTAGGAAAGAAAAATACTTATTTAGAAAACGTATAAAAATTTGAACGCAGCGGGACTCGAACCCGCGCCTCCTGGAAAGGTGGTCGGTTTCCAGGAGGCGCGGATTCGAGTCCCGCTGCGTTCAAATTTTTATACTTTTCTAAATAAGTATATTTATTTGTGTTTTCTTAATTGCTCTTTTTATACTTTTATTCTATTATTTGTTAGTTTTTATTACACAGATGTTTCTGCATTTTACTAAGTTAAAATGGTAGTTTTTTTTCGACCACCCTTCGTGGTGTAAACTACATTAGAGGACTGAACTGAACAATATATACTTATTCTGTAAGTTTAGTTATCCTAAAATTTGTATAGATGTAGTAATTTACTTAAATAAACTTTACTTTTTACTTCGTAAAAATCACACCCGACTCAAGCAGTCAAAACAATTGTATCGAGCACACGCTAATGACATCACGCTGTTATCTGGCAACGACGTTGCTATGATTTGTTCGGTCGTGACTAGCCGATTTAGTTTCAATGGGAAAGTTATTGGCCGCATATTTGAATACGTGGGCGTTTGCACAATATAGATATTATATAGAGTTGAGGCTAGGACCAGGTGGGTCTTAGGAGCAATAAACTTTAAATCTAGAGAAACCCTTAGATTTATATAATTTTGAAAAATTTTGTGTTAAAAAAATTAAATCCCGCACACAGCACGGTAGGCAGAGGGAACCTAGTGTTAAGACGCTCCGTTCCCCACTTTTCACCGAATTCTGGAGGCATTGCGTGCTGAGTAACGGAACTCAACGGCGCGCTTTGCCTCGACACCAGAACGAAGTCAAATGGAAATATAAATTTAAGTAAATATTTTATTTCTTCGAGTGGGGATCGAACCCACAAGTAGTCGCGTTTACACTCACACTTTGTGCCCCTGCGCCACAACCGTCCTCTAGATATTTTATTTTATTCTTCATACTGCACTATAAGTTATTACGGTCATACATAAGCAAAACACATAGGTTTCTAGAATAACAGAAATTGCACAGTGCAACAAATAATAAATATGTGAAGTGAAAAATTGTCAATGCCAATCATAATTCTTGTCGTTCCACCCAATCCGCTTAGCTAGCGAAGCATGTTGCTTGAAAATATATAACATTTTTATAATTTAATAATAGTGGTCTTTGATAGATTGGCTCGAGCAAGAACTCCTCAAAGTTCATTAATTAGAAAAGATTATAAAAGCAAACTGAGTGGTTTTTTGTAGTAATCCAGATAGATGAAGTAAATTCTTTTAGTATTTGATTAGATTTACGCTTTTTCCTGCTTAGCTGAGTAGGCAAAGCCTAGTGTTGAGACACTACGCCATTTGATACACTACGTTGGCCAGTTGAATTTAATACATTGCCTATTGAGCGACAGAAATCTTAAATAATGTGAAATATGATAAAACAGTATAATTGATTTTTTTTCTTGATTAAATATATTGTATCCTAGTCTTGTGTTGAACAAAAGTATTTAGTTAATTTACTATTGGCAAGAAAACGAATAGCCTCCAATGGAGGCCCTCCATTCAATTCTGTACTGTGAATTAAGAACAACGAAACAATACACCCGCCTCACAGAGAATGCTCATACGTTTCTACGCCATTATAATTTTAGAATGGCATATTTATATATAAACTAAAAACTACTATATTTCATCTGTCATATGAGAAATTAATATTTAGGCTTTTCCATCTATATATATTTTTGGTCTGGAAACACTAAACAATAATTAAAATAATTAAAAAAATTAATTAGCTTCACGCTGTATCCCGCACACAGCAGAGTAGGCAGAGGGAACCTAGTGTTAAGACACTCCGTCCCCCACTTTCTGCCGGATTCTGGAGGCATTGCGTGTTGAGTAATTAAAATAATAATTTTAAATAATAGACTATTCTTAGACCTACGCGTAAATAGGATTTTTGAATGCATAATTTTGATTAAATATGTATGTACATGATGGATCTAATATGCTATCCAATAAAATCAAATAATAATTCATCCAGATCCAAAAACCACGTGGCTATATTAATTTTGACGCTTATTTCGAGGTTTTAGCTCAAATTTCATTATTACTTGGAGCGTACATAATGAATTTCTTCACGACAACCAATTAAAGCGAAATAAAAATATTAAACCACGCTCATTCCTGCCGAAACTGCTTACCATATAAAGCTATACTGGTTAAACATTATCTGGAAAGTTCAGCTATCTGGTACCGGTTCTTCGAGTAGACACCAGAATTATCGGTTGTGCAACCAAGTCGCAGACGTTTCACTTTTTACATATCAGCAGGGCCACAATGGGCTATACTACGATACGAAGCTATCGTCAGAGAAAGGCTTCCGGCGTTTATATGAAACCGGTTTTCGTATTCCACCTCCGCAAATGGTACAAGTGAGGCGAAATGTAAATCTATGATAACTATTATACATACAGGTATTTATTGAAATATAGGTTTTGTTCCTTTGAATGGATTTGCCTATATGTGTTGATTGATCTGTTCTTTTGAATGTACTAGAAAGTTTAAGTAGTTTTGTATTTGAATAGATTTCAATGTCAATTTTATACTAAAGCTAAACAAAAGAACAAAAAATCGTTTAGCTTTTCACTTTATTTTATTTTTTTGGTCCAAATCTATGAGCTGTTAAACAGTAAAAATATAACATCTACGATATAACTGTATTAGGCATATAATTTTTAAATAATATTATGTTATTGTAGCGTATGTGTTGTCTGTAGTCCGTGAGTGGTGGTTGTGGGAGTATCTCACTTGATCTGATTCCATCGCTCAGCACGTCATGCGTTTATATAGACGAACGGAAGTTTTTGAAGCTTATTGCCTAGGCCACAGCTACATAACATAACTTTACCGCTCCTATTAAGACACGTCCGTTCTCCACTTTAGGCCAAATCCTGGAAGCATTGCGAGTGGAATGCACAGAACTCAACGCCGCGCTGTAATATAACATCAGAATCACACATAGGCTACAACTTATGTGGACATTTGCAAAATTTGGCTACAATATAACAACAACCTTAAGCTGGCGTAGGCGCAGCCTGGCTGTTAGTCTTATAATAAAAAAAAATATAGTAAAAAGTTTAGAATTTTCGAATATACTACCTATAATGACGCAAATAGATACTGTACTTTTAGTACATACCTATGTATATTGACAATAGCTACTATGTACTTCTAAGTATAAAATTCCTAGCCATATTTGTACACGTTTTCTGCATTTTAAATTATATGAACAAGGTTGATTTGTTAATATGAGCCAAGGATTACATACATAGCTTAGGTAAAATACAAGATTCATAAGAAATAACATTCTTTCCATAGAAAAATGCAGAATATTATGATTATATACGGGGAACGGAGTGTCTTAACAATAGGTTCCCTCTGCCTGTGTGTGCGGGATACAGCGTGAAGCTAAAAAAAAAATATATTTAGTATTTTTTGTAAAGCTTACATTAAAAATATAATTTGGTATTAGAAATGCTTTATATCTTTTATTCATTAGAAGACATAATTTGTTCCAGAATATGCAGTGGAATATTTATTTATTCAATTTATACATTTTTGACCATTACAAGATTGTGACTACTTTAAGTAAACGTTACTATATTAAATTTACTACTATTATCCACTCGGCCTCAATGCGCTAATTGCTTTATTAATATTCAACTAAACTTGCTTTAGCTTCATGTTGAATGTCCATTTGACAGTGACGCTTAGATTGTGCTTTGAGGGATTAGCCTGCAGTATATTTAATACAGCCAGCATTCTGTATAGTGTATTCTGTGTATGGTGCAGTTCTCTGGCCAAGGTTGAAATGTGGAGCTGTTTACAGCAGGTTATTATACTCATATTTATTTGTATTTACTAAAAAATAAAAAATATTTTTTTTTAGGTATAATTAAAAAAACAACAGCTTCACGCTGTATCCCGCAACAGTAGACAGAGGGAACATAGTGTTAAGACACTCCATTCCCCACTTTCTGCCGAATTCTGGAGGCATTGCGTGTTGAGTGGCAGGATTCAACGCCGCGCTTTGCTTCTACACCAGAGCGAAGAAATGGAAATATAAATTTAAGTAAATATTTCATATCCTCGAGTGGGGATCGAACCCACAACCGTCGTTTTACGGTCACACTTTGTGCCACTGCGCCATGACTGGCCTCAATAATAATAATTTAAAGATGTGAATATTTTTCAATCATCATAATGTAATAACATCCTGTGAATAGTTTTTAAATTTTTGAAAATCCGGAAACAAAAATATTATGTAGTTTAAAAATATAATGCAGGGTTATTGTAGAAACTGATATTGTAGATCTAATGAGAGAAAGATTGTAATAAATTGTTGTACTACTATGGCTTCCATTAAGATGCAGGTATTTAGACTTTATATGAAGAGAAACATGTATTCTTTCTTTTCATAAACGAAGCAAAATTTTCTACGGAAAGCATAAACGGTGTTTTAAATGGTGATCGCCTACTCTTATAAATCAAGACCTAAACATGGTCTGAAGTAGTCTAGTTCCGGTTGAAAAGCGATAGCGTTGTATGAAATCAAACGATCTCCTCGTATGCTATTGAGTTACTCGCTTTACTGGTATTAAATTTTGCTATCGGATTTAAAGCTATATATTTGAAAAAAATCAATAATGTGGGTATGCGTATTTCTAATAAATTTATATTTAGTATATTTTGTTAGAAGAATAATACCAGAATTGAGGCCAGTCGTGGCGCAGCGGCACGACGTGTGACTGTAAAACCGACTGATTGTAGGTTCGATCCCCACTCGAGGAGATGAAATATTTACTTAAATGTATATTTCCATTTCTTCGTTCTGGTGTTGAGGTTAAGCGCGGCGCTGAGTTCTGCCACTCAACACGCAATGCCTCCAGAATTCAGCAGAAAGTGAGGAACGGAGTGTCTTAACACTAGGTTCCCTCTGCCTACCCTGCTGTGTGCGGGATACAGCGTGAAGCTGTACAGAAGAAGAATTATTACTTTTTAAAATCTTATCTGCTTTTGAATATTTTGAATGTATTATATACACAATCCACTCGTATTATTTCCAAACGACTTAGCTTTCCAACGTCGAGGAAAAGCGCGGTGTTAAGTTTCGCCACTTAACACGCAATGCTTCCATTTTTCGGCGGAAAGTGGAGAGCGGAGGGTCTTAACACTAAGCTCCCTCTTCCTATCCTGCTACAGTCGGAACACAGCGTGAAGCTGAATTAATTAATGGAATTGAATTATTTTTGAAAATATTAATCAAATTTATCATTTATATTCAGCACAGCGATGGTTCTTCGGCTTGATAGTTTAAGAATTTTGCAGCAATCTCCCAGCAAGCATTAAATGTCTAAGGAGAATTTAAACTTAAATTAAATAAAAATTAACTCAGCCTCACGCTGTATCCCACACAGCTGGCAGAGGGTGGAACCTAGTGTTCAAATATTCCGTTTCCCACTTTCCGCCTCACTCTAGGGGCATTGCACGTGGAGGGACAGAACTTAAGCCGCGCTTCTTTCTAAGGAGAAAATACGAAAAAAACTTAAAAATAAAAGTTGCTGTGCTCCTACTTAGTGATTTTTTTTTATATTAGCAATGACTTTATGATTTTGATCAGATGTAATCCTGAAATAACAAAAAAAAAAGGTTTAAATTACGTCACATTAATCCGCATCAATTCATAATTATGAATTGATGCGGATTAATAAATATAAATTCATATTAAATATATTGAGAATTCCATATCGTCGGGTTTTAGTGTAAACCTGTATATTTTTTGTACTCTTAAGAATTTGTTTAATAGCCGCCAATAAGAAACGCCAAAAACTAAAAAAATATTTAAAAAAATATAAGTAGTTATACGTATATTATCAAAATATTTATAGATATAAATTCTCAATTTGATTTGAATTCTCTACTTGAAATAAAATGAAAGTCAATTTTGTCATTTTTTCTAATTGTATAAATATGTATACATATGTATAATGTGTATGTATAATGAAGAAAAAAAACTAAAAACGGATTTAGCAGGTTTACAATCGTAAGTCGACGATATGGTTTTAATATAAAGCTTATTTACCAAATTATTTTTGAAGTTGCGGCGTTGCGGCGGCAGAAAGTGGGGAACGAAGTATCTTAACACTAGGTTCCCTCTGCCTACCCCGCTGTGTGCGGGATACAGCGTGAAGCTGATTTATTTTTTATTTTATTTTTGAAGTTATCCAATTTTTTTAACATTACGCAACTGGCAATCTTCGACCACATTTGACAAAAAACTATATACTATAAGGCACTTTGAAAGAAGTGATATTCTGCTACCATAATTAAATCTTTTGTTAGTACCTAAGCATAATATTTAGAATTTAACTTCCTAATGTTTCCTTATTTAAACATTGTATTCATTATAGGTGATTAACTTAACAACAGATAGTTCAAACGTTGGTAATAATCTAGTAATTTCAGTGCAGATATAAACAAGCCAGTATCTTTATAGCACGCCCACTGCGCCGCTCGAGCTGGTGATCTGTGATAAAGGGTGCCATTACGACGGTGGTGTAAGGGATAAGGGTACGCGGGGAGGAAACCAGAAACATTGTATATTATAATTTTCATATATTAATCTATAGCATTTTTTATTTTCTCATTGTATTCTCAATCTTTCATAATATAATAAAGAAAATCTTGAGATGGGAGTATGAAATGTTAATTATTTTCATTTTTTCGCGCTGGTGACGAGGCAAAGTGCGGTTTTGAGTTCCGTCACTAAACAAGTTGTAACAGTATGTACCTTGAGTATAAGTTAAAAATAAATAAAATAAAATATGCATAGCAATACACATCAATAACATAGTTAATTATGAATAATACAAACTATATATTTTTAATAAAATATTAATCGAGACGAGTTCGTGTATTGTCGTCCCGAGTGTCGCGACCGTCGTTTCGTATAAATAGGTGGTGGTGATGCTCGGAAGGCAGCGGTCGAGTCGAACTATTAAGTACTACGGTACAAATAAATATGATGCACATAAAGACTCGTACCAAATGTATAATAAATATAATGTGATAATTCGAAGTCTATGATGGCACGATCTTTTAGGATCGAATTTCTTATAAAGGCAATATATGTGTAGGAGCGACACATATTGTGGTTCAAAGTAATCTTTGAATATTATTATAATATTGAATGTTGCTTGACGTCGCGGAGGCTGACGTGATGGGCTTATGCGAACTGTTATAGCGACATTAACTATGTCGTGGCTGATGCCGTCTCGCAGTACGCTCGCGATACGTAAGCTATGCTTGTATGGCGTTGGTCATTGATATATTGTGTACCACTTCTACGACTTGGTATACGACTAGTAGGTGTGTGGTGCTGTTATGTCCCAGCTCCGGTGTATGTAGTAGTGTCCGCCTGTCTCGTACGGGTGTGTGGTGCTATTTT
>JAATLQ010032885.1:5414-15770 GCA_013421005.1 Heliconius erato x Heliconius himera
GGGATTGAAATAACAAACGAAACATGACAGCTTACAGTATCTTGAACTTTAAAAAAAGATGGCGAATCGATTGTATTTTCAATAATTATTTAAGTACCTATAGACGCGTACTTTTATACTCAAACGTCTTGATATTTCGGTTTAAGAGGTTATTATGATTCAAGAGTTTATATCACAGTGTCCAAGAGTTACCTAAATCTCTTGAGATAAATAAACTGTTGATACAATCAAATAATTAAAAAATAATAGAAACTATATGAAGCATTATATTAATCAAATATTTAATTCAATAACTACTTAGAATTTACCAAATACATATCGTCTCGGAAAACACAGAATGAACGTTTTTATGATAAATTATTTTTAAATTATGATATTGATATTTTTCGCAGCTTGTACTGTACCCCGAATATAGCATGTTAGGTAGAGAGAACCTAGTGTTGAGACATTCCGTTTCCCACTTTCCGCCGAAATCTGAAGGCATTACGTGTTGAGAAGCGGAATTAAATAAAAGAAAATATATATTTTTTTCTCTGAATGGAAATCGGACCCACAACCGTCGTATTAACAACCACACGTGTGCGACTGCGCCACGACGGGCTCACATATTATTATATATTATAAATTTATTAATAAATGACACAAATATCTGGATACGGCCATTACACGCTAGTACTTCGAGTAACATCGTAATTGGTATAATTAAGTTTGACGTGAACTGATATTTCGATCTTGTACAACGTTGCTACCTCAACTACGTCGTACTATCGCCCTGGTTATTGCGGTGAGTAACGGTTTCTCGATACATCGTATATCGCATAAGCTAGCTATATATTAAATTTAATTACTTTTAGGTATCGATAAGTTTTATTTAGAAGTAAATAGGCTGTAGCTGTGTTTGGTAGGCCAGTCGTGGCGCAGCGGCACGAAGTGTGACTGTAAAATCGACTGGTTGTGGGTTCGATCCCTACTCGAGGAGATGAAATATGAAATACTTATTTAAATTTGTATTTCCATTTCTTCGCTCTGGTGTCGAGGCTAAGCGCGGCGTTGACTTCTGCCACTCAGCACGCATTGCCTCCAGAATTCGGCAGAAAGTAGGGAACGGAGTGTCTTAACAATAGGTTCCCTCGGCCTACCCTGCTGTGTGCGGGATACAACGTGAAGCTGATTATTTTTTTATTCTGTTGTAATTGACTTTATAATATAATACAATCAATGCAAATTGATAAATAGCATCAGCTTTAAAACTGGAAACTTTAAGCCAGACTAATAAGATAATTTATTAATATTTTTCACTGTATTTTAGAATAATGATGTTGGAACTTTATTATGAAAAAAATATTGAAGAAGAGTTCAACCATAATTAAGAAAGTAATTTTCTAATTTTGATAGATTTACTCTAATATTAATACAAATAAATTATAATTTTACACCCGTCTGATCGAGTCAATTTTGCAAATTATATACTTTATACAAAACTGTTTATCCTAACGGATTCGTAATATTTCCATAATTGGATCAATTTGTGCTCCATTAGCATTATATTAAAACGATTGTCATATTCATATTCCATTTACTGAAATCTCTTCATTTTTGATATCTAGAAATCTGTTGTTTTAAATAGTAATAAAAATCAGCTTCACGTTGTATCCCGCTTATTGCAGGGTAGGCAAAGGGAACCTAGTGTTAAAACATTCCGTTCTCCATTCTCCGCCAATTTTTTCGATGCAATGCGTTTTGCCTTGGCACCAGAGCGAAGAAATTATAATATTAATAAATAATAATTCATTCCTCCGAGTGGAAATCGAACCCACAATCATAGCGTTACAATCACACATTTGCCTGCGCCACGACCGCTTCTAAATAGTAATAACGTGTTTTATTTGTAAAATGTACTTTGCATAAAATGTTTGTCGGAAAATAGATCTTTCTTCTATTTAAAAAACTAGACCTAATATGAATATAACTACGACCTGAGTTGTTAGAATGTTACACTACAATACTGATATTTATAGAAAAAAAAATATAAAACTTATTTATTCGAAAATATTTAGAACACAAACCGAATTTCATCCGCTAAAAATATTTTGCATTTTATAAAACACAAAATGTTGCAATCAAAGAACAGGATAAATTCTATACGTTATATTTCTGGTTATTCGATGGCATGAATAGTGCAATATGTCATGGTTGATCCAAAAATAACTTGTTGGTAATATATATGAAAAACCGAGGGAAGAGGAATAGGGGAGGTTAATAAAGAAGGGTAGGATAAGTAAAGCTAACGAAAAGAAGAAGGAGAGGAGGAAGGACTTCTCTTACGAACTGGATCTTGGAAACCATTCAAGCACTCTAAACACTAAGCCGTATTTTCTAAAGAACACGGGTTTAAGTTCTGCTACATTCAACATATTACACGCTTTGTAAAAATATTTTTTTAGTCTTTAGTGTCGAATAAGATATAAAAATGTTAAAAAAAATTGTTAGCAAACTCGTGTAAAACAGGACAGATATAGATGAAAAAGACTATAAAAGCAATCGAATTATATCAATTGAGGGCAGTTGCTTGTAAGCAACGATCCTTATTGGAAGGAAACTCGTGTGAAGTATTGTTATTGGGTGATACATATCACTTATTGCAATTACGTAGAATCTCTTTCCGAATAATTTAGAAACATATAGAGATATGTGTTTTTGTCTTATTTTTTTTAAAATGTTAACCGCTTCCGATTTCTAAATAAATTATATTCTTCCTCGCCAAATGATTTTGCTTAGCAATAATATTTGGGTGGCAGAAATTTATAAAAATACTCCTACAGCATATTATATAACAACAACAATAAGTTATACGGTTATAACTATATAATATAATATAAGAATAATATATAATATAAGAATTATGACATAGTTTGATAACTTGTACTTATAACTTAGTAGTCAGAGGACCTTGGACGGCTTTCAAGAGGCACGTGTTTGAATCCCCCTACGTTCAAATTATTCTACTTTTTCTAAAAGTATTTTCTATACTTAGTGTGGAATAAGACGTTCCTTAGTTTCTAAATTATCAGCTTCACGTTGTATCCCGCACACAGCAGTGTAGGCAGAGGGAATCTAGTGTTAAGACACTCCGTTTCTGCCGAACCCACTTTCTGCCGAAATCTAAATTGATAAGGTATAAAAAACAACGTAGTCAAAATATATGAGCATTTACGAACCTTTTTTGCTTCATTTTGTATGAAATTCGCTGCGTTAATCCGTACACAGTTACTTCCCGTAGACCTACAGTTATGAAATAAGATCCTACAATACATATAAAGGAAAAAAATCGAAAAATATAGATATACCTAGATATTTCATAGAAAACATCATTACAAACTTATATTTACAGTACATTTCAACCCCGCAAACTTAAGTTTGTTAACTTTATTCGCCGTATCATCAAAACCTTTAAGGTATCTCCTAATCACAATCCTGAAATTGGTACAAAACCCTCGATGGGCGAATCCGACTCGCGCTTGGCCAGTTTATTAAAGGGGGCGTAGCCGCACGAGTATAATTTATAAAACGAACATACTTGCAAAATACTTTTTGAAAATAATTAATAATAGCTAATTTAATTTCTATTAGAAAATACCATACCTATAACCTACAACATTTTTTTAATGAAAATTTTGTAGATATTGAAAATTTAAGTTATCATTTACACCAAAGAATACCCATTAAGATTTTTATGTGATTCCCCGAATAACTTTGGAAGAAAAAATATTCTCGACCGCAAGAGAAATTATGAGCGCGCCTGTGTGAATATTAATATATCGACGAGGGAATTTAATATTTGTCGCAGGACAAGAAAGTAAAGAAATTCCACACTTGGAATTTATGTTTGAATTGAGGGTTGCAGGTTGAGAAAAAATGATATACTATTTTTATTGTTATTTCTATATTATACGTAACTATAAATAAATAAAAAAAAATCATAAAAGAACATTAAATGGTTTTTCTTACACATTATGTAAAAATACAAGTATCTCAAATTAAGAAAGTGAAAAAAAAGATCAAATCAAATCAAATCAGCTTCACGCTGTATCTCGCACACAGCAGGGTAGGCAGAGGGAACCTTAAGACACTCCGTTCCCCACTTTCTGCCGAATTCTGGAGGCATTGCGTGTTGAGTGGCAGAACAAAACAACGCCGCGCTTAACCTCGACATCAGGGCGAAGAAAATGGAAATATAAATTTAAATAAATATTTCATCTCCTCGAGCGGGGACCGAACCCACAATCAGTCGGTTTTACAGTCACACTTTATGCCGTTGCGCCACGACTAGCCTCAAGATAATAATTTTATATTTTTTAATTTCTACTTCATAGTTATATGTTCCTCATGCTCGAGTCCTGCCATTACTCTCAGGGTAGGGCTTAATTTCGTTTCGTACACGTTCATAAATCCGCTGGAGAGTCGTTGGCAAGGAATCTGCTTGGAACCCTACCAAAGTTTAAATATACACAATCAAAATCATAAAAATCACATAATATGTTACAAAACTATTGTAAATATTATTTTATTTTGGTGATAGTCAAAAAAAAGCGTGAGGCTTTTAGCTTAAACTTAACTTAACTAGGAAATAAAATAGCTAAATACTTCATAATGGAATGTGATATGTTATAACAATATGTATATGTTATTCAGAGGTTCAAGCGTGCGACAAGTTATGGGTTCGATTCCCACTCAATTATGCAAATATAAATTTCCTCGCCCTGGTAAGAAGGTAAAGCGCGGGGTCAATTTCCGCCACTTAACACACAAAGCCTCTAGAATTAGGCGGAAAGTGGAGAACGGAAGTGTATCAAAGAAACGGAGTGTCTTTACACTAGGTTCCCAGGTTCCATCTGCCTACCCTGCTGCACGTGCGAGATACGAAGTGGAGCTAAAAAAAAATATAACGCTAGAAATTAATAGAAATATAAATAATAAAACCTCCCGAAATAGAAGTCTAAAAAGCAAACATCAAGTCCAAAAACGACACCTCTAGTGTAAGTTGGTGAAGAGTTAATTATTCCACATATTCCAGATATTGCAGTATCATGTCAAGGTTATCTTGTGTAGACAATATTTTTAAAGTGACAAGATTCAAAATATGGGGCCAATGGACCAAACCTGGAAGTTGCTTAAATGTTTTCATTAGCTTGATAAGTGCTTATAGTCTCGGAACGGCTGAACATATATTCCTTGAATCGTATCTAAAAAACTCACTTGATCAAGTCACCTTTCAAACAAAAAAAAAGTAAATCAAAATCGGTTTATCCGTTTGCGAGCTACGATACTATAGAATATAGATAGACATACAAATACACGCAAATGCATGACAAGTATGAAATGTCTGTGTGTACAACACGGGGGGTGTTGTACACACAGACATTTCATACTTGTACTTGTTTTCATGGGGGGTTAAACATTATTTTAAGTAAGCATTGTCAATAAGAAGGTTTGTCACGGGTGGAGTTGGTAGAATACTTTGATAAGGTCGAGTTTGATAAGATAGTATTTAGGCCGATAGTAATATGGTCCAACTAAACTAAATAAAAAAAATATTGTTTTTAGATATACCAAAATAAATTTAATTTGATTTTTAGAAAATCACCAAGCTGATTTTATAAACAATACTTGTATATAATGTATACTTATTAACAAGCAAACCAAAGCGTAGTTACCTTCTTAAAAATGAGAATACAAAAAAAATAATATAATAATATTTTTTAATTAATACCAAAGAACTCAAAGCTCGAGGCAGAACGCACTAATCAGTTGTTTGTTCTCATAGTTCTGTTGTAACAGAAAGCTATTTTTTGATTAATTATTTTTTTAACGTGGTCTAGCTCTTAAATTTATTTAAATATAAGTATGTTACCTTTTTTAATTATTTTCAAAAGCTCATATAAAAAATAGAATACATACTTATCAATACCTAATTATATGGACTACTATACTTAAAACAGAATTCAATAAATACCCGATGAAAAATTAAATTTATTGAAGTAACAAGTGAATTAATGATACACGGTCACAGTAACATTAAATTTATATATATACATAAGTGTATATGTTACCGGCAATCTGTACGATTCGGTATTCTATACAACACCTCGGCAATGTGTTGAATATCTAAAACACGTAATTTATGAAATATTATTTAATTTATGTATAAAACGAAAGCAAGGAAAATGGAGACATGGGAGCAGGTATAATTTATGTCGATTTTTAACCTGGAGCGCAGGTTAGGGTTGGTTATGTTAGTTTTTTTTTTCAGCTTCACGCTGTATATCGCACACGGCAGGGTAGGTAGAGGGAACCTAGTATTAAGATACACCGTTCCCCACTTTCCGCTGAGTTCTGGAGACGTTGCGTATTGAGTGGCGAAACTCAACGCCGCGCTTTGCCTCGACACTAGAGCGATGAAATGAAAATATTAATGTAATTAAATATTTTATTTCCTCGAGTAGGGATCGAACCCACAACCAGTCGATTTTACATTTACACTTTGTGCCCCTCCGCCACGACTGGCCTTATGTTAGTTATTTTAAAATTTTATAGTTTCTAGCCATAATCTAATTTGCATTTAAAATCCGCTAAATCTGTGGATCGAATATAGAGTATAGACCAAGATCTATTTATTTTACGCGTTGCCAGTGAAACAGCAGGTATTGTATACGATCCCTAGCAATTTTATTTATTATCTAGGTAAAGTATGTAATAGATAAAAATATTAATAATATTTCATACATTGCCTTGACGCCCCAGGTATTTTATACATTGCCGAGAGATTATAGAAAATACCGAAATTATATAAATTGCTAGTAACATATATGAAGCTTAATATCTATGTTCTTAATATTAACATACATATACATTTATATATCCTAAATGTAGTCTTCCTAGATGGAACTTTGAAGACAGTTTGTAAGCCAATCGTTTTAGGAAGCAATCGTAACTTGATAAACGGCATTAAAGCCTGAGGCACAATCGGATTATCTGCCAAGTTCAGTCAAACGTTCATATGGCTGTATGTACAGTATATAACTATACATTTAGGTCATTTAGACTAAAATTACACTGTAATCACTTTCGTAGTAGTAAATAAGTGCGATTTAAATTTAAAAAATGTAATTATAATAATAAAATAAAAAAAAAATGCAAAAGCGTTTTGTATGTGAAATTCATTTTTTTATTTACATTGACTAATAAAAACTACTCTAGCTGAAATATCCCCTGTGTATGAAGTATTGTACATTCAAATCATCCTCTTGTTTGCACGTGTAAATTGTTGAACAGGAATTTTTCATGAATAATTTTTTCAATGCTTTTACATATTATTACATTGAATTTCTATAGCGATGTTGATTTTCTTTAGTTATTTAATATTCCAATCTTTTTAGCTTTATCTTCACGCTGTATCCCGCACATAGCGGGGTCGAGGGAACCTGGGAAGCTAGTGTTAAGACACTGTTCCCATCAAGACAATTCCGTGTTCCATCTTTTTTCCTAATATATTCTCTACGTACGTGCATATTATGATGATCACCTCTCTGAGGCTTTATTTCGGGATTTTCAAGTGACGATTGTACAGACGCCTTCACTCTCAAGGGCCAGCAACGCGTGCTCTGGTGTTGTAGAAGTCTGTCTGCCAAGTTAACCACTTACCATCATTGTTATCATATTGTTCGTTTGTCCCCTTTTTTAGGGTTCCGTAGTCGAATGGCGAAAAATGGAACCTTTATAAACTCGTCATGTTTGTCTGTCTGTCCGTCCGTCCGTATGTCACAGCCACTTTATAACGGAACTATTAGGATTACAAATGAAACTAAGTAGATATTCCTTCAACTGCTTTATAATTTTTATACAAAAATAAAAAATAATATTAGGAGCGAGCTCCCTATACATGGTACTGAAACAAAAAAAAAACATCATATGTGTAGGGTCTCTATAGGTCTTTAAAAAAGGTTCCTAAAAAATTTTTTTCCTAACTTTTAAAAAATTTTTAGTATTTTGGATAGTTGTAGATAATGTACTACTTTCACTCAATATATTATGTCCATGATCTATGCTTGCTTCTACGGAACCCTTCATGTGCGATTTCGACTCGCACTTGGCCACTTTTTTAATAAAAAGTTAGGCAAACGAACTGAAAGAATAACAGGAAAGTAAAGACATTGTGTGATGTAGTTTGAACGCAGAACCTGCCTATGTTCAGATTTCAGATATCGCGAAATCGCGCTGTTATAAATTGTTATTACTATAGTACGAGAATATATATGCCATAGCGTAATTCCCGGTTTCATGGGTGTAGGATTAAGGTGCCCAGGTGGGTCGTGCCCACCCCAGAATGGTCTTGTACCCACTCCATAAATTTTACTAACAAAAAATTTGCCTTTATAATTTTAAAAACGAACACGAACATTTATAATTTACAATTAAACAGTATTTAGAGTAGCAATGTTAATATTATTTGTTGAATGAAACATATTTTTTAAAAATATAGTTTTTATAACATTACTGAATAGCGCCATAATAGATTCGCTTGTTCGTTCACGTTTAATATGAAATATATGATAATGTATATTTGTATACCTCATTCGTTATACCCATATACGTGTGGTACATGTCTGGTAAAGTCTTTATGACGTTTGCGTGTCTTAAACTTAACCTTCGAGCTTAAAGATATTAAATTATAAAACTTTACTTTCCCTCTATTAATATATAGGTATTAAGTTGTAAATCCTACTAATATTATTAATGTGAAAGTAACCGAGGATGTTTGTTCCACTTTCACGCAAAAACTACTAAATGGAATTAAGGCCAGTCGTGGCGCAGGGGCATGAAGTGTGACTGTAAAACCGACTGGTTGTAGGTTCGATCCCCACTTGAGGAGATGAAATATTTACTTACATTTATACTTACATTTCTTCGCGCTGGTATCGAAACAAAGCGCGGCGTTACCGCCACTCTACACGCAATGCCCAGAATTCGGCGGCAAGTAGGGAACGGAGAGTCTTAACACTAGGTTCCCTCTGCCTACCCTGCTGTGTGCGAGATACAGTTTAAATGTAAAATGAATAAAAGAAACTAGGTCACAGATATAGCCTTTAATACCTTTCAAATATTTCAGAATGCGGTACATTACACACTGCATTGAGAGTCATTTATTTGAAGAGTATTCGAGTACGGTTGGTGGTGGCGGATATCAGCTTATATATCAGCCTGCGCGCATCCGGCTTGCGGTGATGCCGTAAACACGCAGGCATTTGCTCGTCCTGTGACGATATCGCCAAAACACCTCCGTGTGCATAAAAAAATAATAATAAGTAAAAAAGTATAATATAAAATAATAAAAAAAAGACTTGCAACCTTTTATTAATATATTTAAATATCAACCAACTTCACTGAACTGAACTGACCAACTTCACTATATAATAAAAGAAGTTCTGGAACTTCCTATTAAGATTTATTAGAGTTCAGCATAATTAAAAAATTATAAATGCCGCCGTAGTAATTTTTTTGAGGGCGATGATTATTTTTTATTGATAAATGAAGGTCTAAGATGTAGAATATCAAATGAGGAATACTAAGATATCAGCTAAACACCAGATAAATAAAATTAGCCCCCTAGGAAAAATTGTTTTAGTGTAATATAGTCTATTAGACAACTTTTTTGTAGTTTCTAAATAGAAAATATTTCAGTTATTACTTTAAAAGATTATACTGAAGATTATACTGTATATTGCAGCAAAAGAAAATGAAATTTGATTTGAACTCTTGAAGTAGAAACAAGTGGACCGGATACAAGTCAAGAGTAGGACGGGCGAACTATAAATACGCGACAAAGCTAGCTCTGGAGACGCTAACCTTGTATTCTATTGTATTTAGATAAATAACTTATTTATCTCTGGAGACATACTCGTAACATAATAGCGTCTTCCATGTTTAATGTTGTTTAATACGACACAATCTTCTTACGTTGTGTATTAAATTAGTCTTGTCATTAAGTAAAAAATCACTACGAACACTATTATAAATTTTTCAGATACTCATACTGTTGATTGGAAAATGAAGAATGATTTATATTGACACTAAATTTTCTTTGCATATGTGCGACATATACTACGAGACTGATTTTTTTAAGTAATTCATTAAGAGAGAAGAAAATAATTAATTAAAATAATGTGAGGCCGGTCGTGGCGCAGCGGCACGAGGTGTGACTGCAAAACCGACTGGTTCTGGGTTCGATTCCCACTCGAGGAGATGAAATATTTACTTAAATTTATATTTCCATTTCTTCGCTCTGGTGTCGAGGTTAAG
>JAATLQ010032886.1:0-15771 GCA_013421005.1 Heliconius erato x Heliconius himera
CGAGTTCCGCGTGGACGCGCACGGCTCGCACACCCTCCTCAACTGCCTCATGTACAAGATGAGCTACTACAAGTTCGGACTCGTCTACACTGAGGGCGGTGAGTATCTATCTCAGAGACGGCCAAGGCACACAGGAACACAGCCGCACATCCGCGAGGCCGACTACTACACGGGCGCGGGCGAGTTCCCGGAAACGGCCAACACACACAGGGTACTTCGGTAAATTCCCCTTAACATTTGATGTTAGGACCAATTGATATGATGTACAGTAGCGGAACTCAACGCCGCGCTTTACGTACGTAAATATTAATATACTTATCTTACATTGTTGGTACATTATTGTAACTTTTTTTCTAATTTAATAAGATAAAATATACTTTAAAATCTCCCTACAGAAATGCTAATAACAAAAGAAGTTGTATTTCAACGTAGCTAGAAGAGAACGTATTGCTTAGTGGTTACGCTAGAAAAGACGCGCTTCAAATTCTGTTACGTTAAATTTTTTAAGTTTTCTAAAATATATTCAGTAACAATTATGTTATTGCAGAACATGCTATGTTTGTATATTTTAAATTTTTCAAATATTTTCCCCAGGTCGACCGCCAGGATACGATCGTGTGAGAGGCGCAGAAATAGGCAACAAAGATTTCAACTTAGATGTTCTAGAAGAAGCGTATACTACAGAACACTGGCTTGTAAGAATTTATAAGGTTAAACCTCTTCCTAATCGGGGACTTTGAGATCTTCTAGGTCTTCCTAGATATCCTCAGGTCTACCTAGGCCTTCCTAGGTCTCGTGCAAGCTTCAACATCCATTTAAGTCAAAATATAGATTCAATCTACCTCTACTAATCATTTGTATGGAGGGTTCTTTTAAAGACATCTTTAAAATTATATTTTTAAAAAGTTATTGCATTGAAAAAAAATATAGGCTGTTTTTGCTTCAACACTTAGAAAATTGGTTTGTTTAAATTCACATTTCACATATTCTTTTATTAATTGAATTATTTCCAAAATGTTATAATAAATATATATAAATTCAAAATTTTATTATACTACTGATAATTAGGTCATTATTGAAATTATTAAATAAAACTGAGATTGTTTTGTCGAAAACTTATATAAATATTAATTAAAAATTTAATTTTGAAAGCTAACAAATGTTATGAAAAGAAGTGCATGCGGTAGATGTGTTCAAATTTGAAATAGTTTCATATAATACTATATATACATTTCATATAATATATATATGTGTGTGTATATATATATATATATATATTATATATATATATATATATATATATATATATATATATATATATATATATATATATATATATATATATATATATATATATATATATATATATAGTAAAAAATATATTACAATTTTCCTATAAATAGAAGAACATTCAAAGTGATTATTAAATAAAAAAAATGTTTTATTAAATGCAATTACAAACATTTTTGTGATGTTATGTCACAAAATCTTTGAAAGTTCTAAAACATTATGTATTAAACTTTTTCTTATTTTTATATGCAAATAGATAGCGCTAGTGTTCAATTTTTTAAACAAATTAGCTATTATTTTAATAAAAAATAGTATAAGTAATAATATGTTTTTTCTATTTCTTTTTATTTTTATTTAATTACTGTTCGCACAAAAGTTTTTCCTTTAATATAGATTGAATTTAAATAAAAATTATCAAATGAACGAATGGAAATTGTAAATTTTATGATATAAAGATTCTTTTTTTTATTAAATAAAATTATTAATTTAATGTTGTCTTTTATTTCCTTATTTTTAACCTATACTAATATAATAAAGCGGAAGAGTTTGTTTGTTGATCTACTGGTCCGATTTACTTTGTTTTTGTTTTGTATGAAAGCTGCATTCTTCATATATACTATTATATTAAAATCCTTTCTAATTTGACATGCAATTTATTTTGCCATGTTAATAACCGACGCTACACAACCGTTGATATACAACAGTTTGCAAAGTTTGTTTGTTGTTTTAAGAAAACGTCACCCAAAACGAGCTTGCTTAACGCATACACACAGCATACAGGCGTGCGCTGACTCAGCCTTATGAGATACATATAAACAATGTTTAGCAAAATATTGTCCTTTAAATAATGTTTAAAAAAATCGGCCATGGTAATAGATCTAAAAAAAAGTCCACGATACAGTATATCTATCTCTTATAAATAAGTCACAACAAGATTTTGTGACAAAAAAATAATTGAAAATTGCAAGTTTATATTTCAACCGGCCGTGGCGCAGCGGCACGAGGCGTGACTGCAAAAACCGACTGGTTGTGGGTTCGATCCCCACTCGAGGAGATTAAATATTCACTTAAATTTATATTTCCATTTCTTCGCTCTCGTGTCGAGGTTAAGCGCGGCGTTGAGTTCTGCCACTCAACACGCAATGCCTCCAGAATTCGGCACAAAGTGGGGAACGGAGTGTCTTAACACTAGGTTCCCTCTGCCTACCTTGCTGTGTGCGGGATACAGCGTGAAGCTAATTTAATTTAATTTTTAATTTTTATATTTCAACGTTTTTTACTTGATAAAGATATTGAAACTTACGAGCGAAAGTTATTCTATCATCAAGAATTTTTTATGAAGAAATGCTTTGTCTTTTATAACATGTAATTTGAACATATACTTTTTGTAAATTTTAAATAATTCAACGCACCGTTTACTGCCGCAAGTATAGACACGTGTCCAGCGGAGGGCGCCCTTGCCGCCAATTTCGTCCTCGCAAGCACACATGTTAGTGCTTGCACTTTTTCAAAATTATTGAACGTATAAATTATATTAATTATATAATTTATATTGATTATCTTATGGAACATGCAGAATAATAAAACAATTATAAGAGGTATGCGAGCGAAGCGAAGGTATGCGAATGGGACGCTAGTTCCGTATAAGCACACTTAAAATTATGATTTTAACTATTATCACTAAATGGTATTAATAAAGATGGCAAAAACGGTTTAAATGTCCATTAAATTAAACAAAAAAAAACGCTTTAACTTATATTTACACTTACAACATTTTTGCTAATTAATAATTTACTTAAATTAATTTGAACCTGTTCAAGGTTCAAGGTCATTTACAACAAGAAAAATCAATAAGTAAATAGATGGAAACTAATCATTAAAATGGAAGTACAAAATAACATTAAAATTATATACATATTTAAATTATTCAAAAATTATAATAAAAGCTAAATACTAAAAAAAAAATCATGCTTCTACAACATCATCTTCCCCCTGGTCGGAGCAGTCATCCGGGTGAAATGTATCATCATTGTTATAATTCTGTTTATTTGATTTAAACTTCTTTGGTTTTCTGGTTTCATTTTCTGGACGACGAGGGCCGAGCTGTAATTAGATTTAGTAAAAATAAATACTAGATTTACATAGTTCATATTCATAGGCAGCCGTGGAGCAAGAGCAACAGACGACTGAACACAATTGGGGGTTCAACCTTCATTCGGGGCATTCAATATTTAATGGAGGCCGGTCGTGGCGCAGAGGCACAAAGTGTGAGTGTGTAAAATCGACTGTTTGTGGATTCGATCCCCACTCGAAGAAGTGAAATATTTATTTATATTTTCATTTCTTCGCAAAGCGCGACGTTGAGTTCCGTCACTCAGCACGCTATGCCTCCAGAATTCGGCGGAAAGTGGGCAACGAAGTGTCTTAACACGAAGTTCTCTCTGCCTACCCTGCTGTGTTTTGGATACAGCGTGAAGCTGATTTATATATTTTAAATATTTAATATTTTCAACATTGGGTTCGGCCACTCGACACGCAATTCCTCAAGAATTCGGCAGGAAGTGGGGCACGAAGTGTTAAAACTAGATGCCCGGGTCCTACTGCATAACTTGTTATACGCGGGATACAGCAGGCTAAAAAATAATAAATCATACTCACTTGCCGCACAAGTTTATATGTACCAACATCGTTCAGGAAAGCCTCTTTAAAAGCTTTATGTAAGGGTTTCCTTTTGAACACCGAGCACTGCTCCTTCAATACTTCTGAGGCACCTTCAGGGAAATCTGTATATAGAAAAAAAAATATTAAAGTACAGCAGGAAAACCAGTCGTGCGCAGAAGCGCAAGCAGAGTGCGACTGTAAACGCGACAGATTGTTAGTTTGCTTTTACGCCATTGCCTCGGAATTTATTGGAAAGTGGGGAGCTGAAGTGCCTTGAGAGTTATAGACTGTCTTAAGAATAGGTTCCTAGGTTCCCCATGCCTAATCTGCTGTGTGTAAGATAAGGTGTGATTAATAATAATAAGTGACTATATATTTTTAATTAGAGGCCAGTCGCGGCGCAGGGAAACAAACTGTGACTGTAAACGCAAGTGTACGCCTACTCTATTGTGTGCAGGATACAGCGCGAAGCTGATTATTTAATTTTTTTATATGTATTTTTGTATTGTTATATAAATCAAAAGATTTTATCACTTAATTGCATAATTGTTAGAGGTCATACAGTTTAATAGAAAAAGTTTTCTATGCCTAATATAAGGAGGTAGCTTCAATTTGTTCGAAAAAATACAAAATAATTACCAATTTCCCTAAAATGATATGTCTTAGGTCTAATGTCATAGATCCTATAATCCATAATAAGAGTGACATTAAACTGGTCATCCTCTTCTTCGGTAGTGTCTTGGGCAAAGAATGATACCTGAATGTGAGACCCATCCAAAACTTTAAACATTTCCGCTTCAATGTTTAAAAGTTTCTGTAAAATAAAATAAAAGCTCAAATACTAATAATCAATTTTTGTTATTTTTAATGCCAACTACTATGTTTAAAAAAATTTATAATACAATACCATGCAGTAATCCGTGGTCACTGGTAGATTGACCGAGGACTACTGCAAAGTGTCTACCCACAACTATAGACGGCAAAGTGTTTAAATTGCGGGGTTGGTAAAAGTATATATCACTAAATATATATATAATCAAGTTTCATTTTAAAAGCTCAGCTTTCAATTTTAACACTCAAGTGCCTAGTACTATGACATTATTACAAAATATTTCTGTATAAGCTGAAAGTAGTTTACTAGATTCTCCCTCTCCATTCATTTGTAATTGCAGGAATAAAAAAAATATACATAACCACAATTATTACTTTACCTTTAAGTTTTTGAACTGCTCTATCCTATTATAGTAAGCAACTAAGCCTTTTCTTATTGCTATGAGACATTCAGGCATCATGATGTTATCAAAATCTTCCAATATAGCTTTTATGTTGAATCCCATTGGTAATGATGACTTAGATATTACATTACCACCTAGAAATATGTATATGAAAGTAAGAATATGTATAAACAACAATTACAACAATTGAAATTAGTTTTGTAAATGTTTTTAATACTCAACAGAAAATGATTAAAAAATAAACTCACAATAACAAAGAAAAAAAGATCATAAGTATTAATTAAAGTTTAAGTAAAAATAACAAATAATTACCACTTTCCATATCAATCCTTAGGCCATGTTTAATTAAGTTTTCTGATTTATGCTGCATATGATACACTACACAACAATGTTCATTTGCAATGTAAGATTGGACTTCCACTCCGGTTAGCATTGATAATAATTCTATATTTCGTTCTAAGCTTTTCACAGAGTTACCAAGAATGATTTTCTAAAAAGTACGTAAAATCAATAGAAAATTATCATATATTTTATAATATGATAGATTACATGTAAACAATATTTTAAGTATGTAAAGTCTAATATTTTTAAAATATTGTAATATTCAAACGATAATATTTAATACCTGAGGTCTAATAAACGATTCGTCTTTCTTTTTAGGTTGAGATGGTTTCTTTCTGTAACTATGTCTTTGAAACTGGAATAGTTCATTTTGTTTGTCCCTCAATTTTTGTTCTAATAGTTGTACTTCTTCATGTAGTTCTACACTATCGTCAGGTAACTTTGCAGCTATACCAAAATTTTTAATTATAAATTACCATAATATGTTAATTTTTAATAAATATATAATATTTAATTAAAAACTTACGATCGCAGGTTCTGTAATATAAGATACATTAAAACTTACCACCTTTACGAAATATTTTAGTAATTTTTAATTGCTTCTTATTATTTGTCATATTGTGTGAAAGTTTTTATTTTTAATTATTTATTTTTTGCGATTACGAATTGTTAGTAGCGAAGAATTACACATAACAAAACAAACACTAAATTTGAATTTCAACTGTTATTTACAATTCACAAATGACAGATTCAATGTTGCCAGTTTTATACATTTGCTTTTTTTTTGTACACCATATTATGAAAAAATATTTTTTGTACCGTATATCATTGTAAGAACCACACTCAATTTTATTGAGATTAAATTTCGAATTGGCTTTATATTGCTATTGACCTGGGATGGTCTTTACAGCGTCATCAGACGTGTAGGGATGAGAGTACCTCACCCTTTGGGCCCCGTCGCCGTGAGATAGGGCTAGCTTGGCCATTCGTCTCATGGCGGCGGAGAATGTGGTCAACTGAGGAGTGAATCCTGCCTAGTATACTGGGCGTTTGCGACTGTGATTGGATCTAGAAAGACGCTACGGGGGCGTCGAAGAAGCAGGTGTCGATGAGGAGCATACTTACACGCTCCGATAATGAGTGGGTTGGAGTGGGAATCTGTACGCTCGTAGTAGCGCTTGGCTAAGTTTACAGAATTCCTTTAACAATTCTAATTTAAAATCTTTGTGTAGGTCCACGTTGCGTACGTACCATGGACATCCAGATGCCATACGCAGGAATTTGTTTTGGACCATCTGAAGGAGGTCTATCTTGGTGTGTGCGAACATGGCACAAGCATAGGTCATAACAGGACGAATTCAAGTTTTTGTACAATATCAGCTTCATCCGAAGTGACATTTTACTCCGCTTGCATATGCGTGGGTACAGCATGCTCATGGTGTATGTAGCCAGAAGGAGTTTCGAATCCAGTACGACATCTAGGTATTTGACCTGGTAGGTAAATAGTAGAGAGGGTTTCGTAACGTTTACGAGAAAAGAGGACATCTATGCTTTTCTCTGGATTAACCTCAAACCGCCATCAATTGAATAGGTCGTCGGCACGCTGGCCTTACCCTTTGGGAGCGGGGATATGTATCGAAACTACGGTCTTCTCAATGATCTTCGCCTTCCTTATCACCGTCGTACGCGTTCGCGACGGGCGAAAGTCCTTCAGGAAAGCGACGAGGTTTTCCTTCGGATGCGCAAGACTAAATACGTCCATATCGGATAATAGAATAATCGCTGAAGGTGTGAGAATAAAAATAGAGCGAGAAATAGAAACTTAATAACTAGTTACACCTCTCCTGGATCGGGCGGGGCAGGAACCATAGCACAACAGCTGTACTACACATCACTGCACTACGCAACAAGCACACGAGCGTCCCCTACATCGAACGCACAGTCGGTAGCACGCACAGTAGTTATTAAATTGTAAGAATATAGATGCTATATTAAAAAAATAGAATTTAGCTGTTATTTTGATAACTAATGAGTAATTTTTATTACATTCGTTTCGACAAAATATTGCTAGTATTGAAATATTTTACAATATTTCATTGAGAATAGAAGAAGATTCATTGAGAAGAATGAAGATGCAGTTTTAAATTTAAATATGTCGTAAGGTATGTGAGTTTCCAGGTACGCGGGTTTAAATCCCGCTCAAACTTTTATACGTTTTCTTGATAAGTATTTTTCTTTCCTAAGTGTGAAATGACATTTTAGATATGTTTAAGCATATTTTCTCTTGCCAAACAATAATTCTAAGTAATCATCTTTGGGTAGCGGAAATTTGTAAAAATCTTCCTACAGAGATGCTGACAACATAAGTGGTAATAAGCGTATAAAAATTTCGATGTAGCTCGATGAGAACGTATGGCTTAGTTGGTCAAAGCGCTTGGAGGGTTTCCAAAGAGGCGGGGGTTCAAATCCCGCTGCGTTCAAATTTATATACGTTTTCTTAATAAGTTACTTAACTAAACTTAGCTTCACTCTGTATCCCTAGCGGGATAGCCAGACGGAGCTCCAAACGCTTCGGTCTCTGCATAACTCTTTCGCCTCGTCCACTTGTCATCAACCTCTTCATACATGCCCTCCGGGGGGTCCTCATGCTTTTTACGTGACCTTCCTTCAGTATCTTTGATACTGTGTTTTCGAAGGTCAACCGAGGTCTCCCCCTATCTCTCTTACCACTCACTTTTCTATCATAAATCTTGTTTGCCATTCTTTCATCACTCATTCGTTCGACGTGCCTAAATCAGCTGAGCACGTTCTTCTTTATTCTCATATATCCGTAACATCCTCGCTAGTTCCTGCCATTCTGTGTATCTCTTCATTGCGGATTCGCCGTCTCATTAATACAGCTAAGGCTCCGTTAACCTTGTTACCAACATACTTCCCAAATATACCATTAGTTCTATTAAATGGTAGAACCATTTACACTGATCTTGAATTCTATCCATTCTTCCAAATACCAGAACCTTTGTCTTACCCGCATTCAGGTTCAGACCATTATTTTAACACCCTTCTGTCAGAGTGGTGACTAATGCCTGCATCTCGCATTCTGATGATACAATGAGCACTGCATAATCAGCGTAGAATAGGAAATATACCCTCAAATTACCTCCTTGCACTTCCATATCACTTTGTTTCACTCCTTGGAGACAGCTATCCAAATACAAATTGAACAACAAAGCTGACACGGCGCAGCCTTATTTAACACCCGATTGGAGGTCAAACCAAGGCGACATGCCAGCTCCTACTCGCGCATAGGCTCAGTGATGATCACTTTAAAAAATATGATAAAAATAAAACAAAATTATAAAAATAAAAATATATTTTATTTATAATAAAAAATATTCCACTTATTTAAAATGCTTTTTTCAATATATAAAAAAATAATTATTATAGACCAAGTAATTTAGTATCGTGTTCAGATAATCGTCCTTCATTTAGTCGTATTTTTAACCTGAAATGAAGAAGAAAAAAAAATTACATTATACCGAGCACAATGTTGTACATTTTTCCCGTACGTTCCCGCACATATTAGGGCGTAAGAACACAAGCGAGCGATTGCAAGCGCGACTGGTTGTGGGCGATTCCCACACAAGGTAATGAAATATATATTAAATATTTCATTACCTCACTCTGGTAACGAAATAAAGCACAGTGTTGAGTTTCGCAACTCAACAAGTAACACCTCCATAATTTGGCGGAAAGTGGGAAACGGCAGTCTTAATGAGAAAGGAGTGTCTAAGCCCTAGGCTCCCAGGTTATCTCTGTCTACTCAGCTACGTGTAGGATACAGCGTAAAGCTAAAAAAAGATGGCAAAAACCATATAAGCATTCTGTGCATTAACAATAAAAAGAAAAGATTTTTGTTCTAATCTTCTTTTAGTCTAATAGTAAAAAATATATATTTACATTTCTTCATTATGATTTATGGACCACAACTCGGGCATATACTTAGGATTCATTGAGTTTAAAAAGTGTTGTCGCCACATTTCTTCTAATTTGAGAAGACTTTTATTTTCAAGGTAATGTTCAACCACCTTTTGACCATGTGGCTCATAGTCTGTGTTCTCGAATCTAAAACAAATAAATGTATATAAAACTTTTATTTTTGAGTTATATTTCCTAAGCTTTGCTTTTCTTCTGTATATGCCTCTTAAATACAGGAAATTTATCGTCTTATACTTTTCGTCCATTTTCAGCATATTGTGTTGTATGGCAAAAATTATAATTATCAAAAAAAATATCAAGGTAAAAACAAGTTAATCAATACTTTGTGCCTCACACGGTACCTGCATAGTTTCGATAGATCATACTGTGTTGACAGATACAGTGCCGCTGATGAATTGTGGCCGCTCTCAAGTTAGCTGTATATGGCTGTGCAAAATTGATATCAAGATTTTTACGTACTTTTGATTATTTTCTTCCCAAGTGAACAATGTGGAATAGTTTAGAAAACCTAACTTTAAGGCGGCCACTACACATGAGCTGTACTATATATTTTGCTACCTTATATATCAAGTAAAAATATAATCATTTCCCTAAGTGGGGATAAAACTTTAAGTTTAAACCACCATTTATTCTATTGCATCTACAGTCAAACAGTTGCTTTAAAGCTACTGTATTAGTTAAAAATAAAACAAATCAGCTTCACGCTGTATCCCGCACACAGCAGGGTAGGCAGAGGGAACCCAGTGCTAAGACACTCCGTTTCCCACTTTCTGCCGAATTCTGGAGGCATTGCGTGTTGAATGGCAGAACTCAACGCCGCGTTTTGCCTCGTCACCAGAGCGAAGAAATGGAAATATAAATTTAACTAAATATTTCATCTCCTCAAGAGGGGATCGAACCCACAACCAGTCGCTTTTACAGTCATACTTTGTGCCACTGCGCCACGACTGGCCTAATATTTTATTACATTATAAATATGTATTGCATATATAATATAACACAAAATTTTAAAAACACTTAAAATAAACGTATCTCAAACAAATCACTAACCCAATTTGTATATTGGCAGCTTCCTCCAAGAGTTCCTCGGTGATCTCATCATACTGTAGATAATGTTGTAGGATTATATTCTCAAGTTCCTTTCTACGAGGTTCTGGTAAAATGTGCTTTCTAGATTGATATAGAAGTGCTCTTGCTGCTTTACGGATTTTTCTAAAGAGGAAAAACAAGATATTTAAATTACATTTAAGGTATAAAAATCTATTTTCTTAATTATGTAATTAATTTGTACGGCAGTATCTTTTTATTTGCATATAACAGCGTGCGACTGTAATCTAGCCTGGCTTTGATAACAAAGCAGCACGTGGTGTAAAGCCCCGCCACTAAGCTTATGGCAATGCTTTAGGAATTTGGCAGAAAGTGTGTAATTTGGAACAAAGTGCCTTAACACTAGGTTTCCAAAAACCCGGCTCTGGGATACAGCGGGAAGTTAAAATTAAATATAAGTACTCAGTAAAATAAGTAATGTGAATATAAATAAAGTTAAGTAATTCTCAATGATCAGGCATAGATTTGTGTATATTGCTTATTTAACCTTGCATACTATTTTTTCTTGCATCGATGTCGATCGCCTTCAACAATTTGTTTTGTTTATATTCTTTATATTATGGTTTACGTTAGGGGTTTATATTATATTTAAGCATATTTAAAAAAAAAACCTTCTTATAGCGCAGAATTATAATAATCAACTGAGTAATCGATATTAAGAATTGCTAAAAGTAATTAAAATATATTTTAAAGTGAGACGACAGTGGCATAAGTTAGGTAGAGACAGAAAACAAAAAAGTGAATAAGATACGGCTGCCAAAATGAGACAGAGACAGCAACAAGAGTGAACGAAGGCTGCAAAGGTGACTACGAGTAAGTGAGATAGACAGCAGCAAGAATGAGGGAGTCAGAACCATCAACACACCTGCAGTCCGGGTCCTCCACATACTCGCTGTAGTCGCGCGACGGCTGCGGCGCGGAGCAGTCGCGTGCGAGGCGCTCGCGCACCGCCTGGTCCAGTATATTACTGCGCTGGTGACACGAAACGCATAGAAGCACTACGTCGTGGGATGAATGATCTTTCATTACTTCTGCAGGCAAAAAATATACATATATTAATATATAGATAGATTATGGTGAAATTGAATTGATGTTTAAAAATATTAATTTTACAAATTTATTTATTTATTCATTAACACAAACCAACCTGGGAAAAGTTTTCTATACTCTCTAGGGACTACATTCTTCCGTATATAGGAGTCATTAGCGCCACACACCACACATTTATTTTCCTTTGTAAGTTGGTAGTACCGTCCCACATCGCCTACAGAACGGCCCGCGGGTTCGAACCTGAGTCGAACTGTTAAAGGATCCTCACTTACTATATCCGCTAGTTCTTTTTCAACATACCTAGGGGCAAATCAGAAATAATTATAGAATAACATTTTATAAGAAATAAGTTGTGGAATGATCAATCTATAATGGACTGTTCTACCCTTTCTATGCAATTAGGGCTGTCTATAAATTAAATTATTTTAATCGATATCTGTTGAATAAATTACTTTATTTTATATAAAATAAAAAAAAATTGTTTAAATCCGTTTAGAAATTGTAAAATAAAAAAAATATAACTCATGTTATTTTTTTAATCTGTTTTTTAAAATATGAAAAATAGCAGCCACCATGATATAACGTCATAAGGTCTGGTAAATAAAGTGTCATCTGAACAACATAACTTTATTCATAATAATAAAATATGCTGTAATTAATATAAGTGCATTTTAATCGACGAGTGTATTCACAAGACTAACTATGTTTACAGCAGCAATGGCATCCAGCGTTACCACTAAATTAGCACGACACTTAAATTCAGCTTTGTAGCATTTATTGCACACAGCAGGGTAGGCAGAGGGAATCTAGTGTTAAGACATTCCCTTCCCCACATTCCATCTAGTTCTGGAGGCATTGTGTGTAGAGTGATGAAACTCAATGCCGCTCTTTGCCTCGACACTAGAGCGAAGAATATATTTTCATATAAATGTAAATAAATATTTCATTTTCTCGCGTGGGGATGGAACCCACAACCAGTAGATTTTACAGTTACACTTTGTGCCCCTGCGCCGCGACTTGCCTCTAAAAATACATATAATATACCGTTAAAACAATTTAAAAATGAATACCATATAGCTTTCTTATTGTCACAAGTACATAGCACTTCTCCGTCTGGGGCCTGCAAGAAGCAGTTGTGGTATAACGGTTTTGACCGAGTCACAGGCTGATATTTCTTTCCTATAACCACATCTTTATTTACTTTTGCATCTTTTTGTTTATATCTGGAAAAAGAATAAATAATGATTTTATTAAATCTGATTGCTTTTTTAAGTACTTGGGAAAATGAAACATTTAATATTTTCATTTTTCCATTCTGGTAATGAGGTAAAGCTAAAAGTAAAAGATTATACCAGATTTCCAGGTTCCCTCTGTCTACCATGCTGTGTGTGGGATACAGCATGTATCCCGCACATAGCAGGGTATGTGTATCATGTATGTATACAATACAAGAAAATATTAAAATAAAAAAATATTTCTGGTGTCATTAGGCAAAATATAACATTTGTAAACCCAGTATTGGCTATCTGTTAAAATGACCAGAGAGAATATAAAAAATATCTTGACACTACACTTTTCCTATATACCAAGAAAAAAAAACTTACTCATGATATTTATCTTTTTTAACAGTTTTAGTTTTAAAGCAAATATCTGTATACTGCCAACATAGACTGTTTAAATTTTCCCATTGACCATTTTCTTTGCTAGTCCATTTCCAAAATGGTGTCCTTTGCGTATGATAGTAATTGATTAACTTTACAAATATCTTTATTGCCACATGAGCATCGGCTGCTGCATATTTGATTTGCCTGTCTGTTAGTTCTTCGGCCTCCCAATTACTGCAGCGAATCTTTGTACAAGGAAAATAACTTAGTTCTCTACTACTTAGTTTGATATAAATATTTTTTTTGTTGTGTTTTTTCTGCTTTTAATTTTACTTTAATCTCTATTTAGTTTTGTAAGAAATAATTAAATAGCATTTACATTCAATCACTTAGCAAAGAAAGCAGAAAATTTATAAAAAAATATTAATAAAATTATGAAAATATTTCAAATCAATTCCTAATTAAAGACATACCATGGTGCCACAACAATATTTATTAAAAAAAAATAATTACCCAAGAAGCCAGTTATAGCACAAAAGCACATAGTGTGCCTGTAAACGTGACAGACAGGTTGTGGGTTCTCAAAGAAATTAAATATTTTATACTTTCATATCTTTGCATTGGTGTCTTGCAATGCCTCCTAAATTCAGTAGATATGTGGAAAGAAGTATCTGAACACTATGTTTCCTCTGCTTACTTTGCTGTGTGGGGGATACAGAATGAAGCTTAAGAAGAAAAAGAAAACAAATTACCCTCCAGCTTTTATCCAGAATTATGCCAAGCAAAGATTTTGACATTGCAGCAAGACCCCCAGCATCAAGACCACATAATATGGCAATATGCCTTACATCTAAAGTACCCTTTAAGTGTATATCATAATCAAGTGCTAAATACTTTGCATCATCTGCTGGAGCTACACCTACTTTGTAAATAGCTTCATCTTGTAGAAGATCCTGCAATTTCAAAATAAATATTTATTATAACAAATGTAAGATGGCTTAAGCTAGAATAATTTAAGATAGATACATATTATATTAATAAGCATATACTTCAAGAATTATTCTAACAATGAAGTTTGTAATACTTTTATGAGATGTCATATTAGATATTTTCGATTTATTTATTTCCAGTGGGGATCTAACCCACAACCAGTTGATTTTAAAGTCACACTTTGTGCCCTGCGTCACAACAGGCATCAATCACTCAAAAATTACTATTATATATAATAATAATATTATAAATTCACTTATAAATTATAAGTAATGTAATAATCATACCTTCAAGCACTGAGGAATAGATTTTATTTGACAAAGTCTAAATAATCCACAATATCCATCAAAAGTAGACAATTGTACAAGTGCTACAGGAGATCTTTTTCCATTAATTGTTACCCATTCACAGTCAAAACCTATTGCATGATATTCAGCACAGCGACTAAAAAATGAAAAATACACTATCTAGAAATAATAATTGTCAATGTTGGTTGGGTTAATATACCATTTAACACTGCAGCTTAGGTTTTTAGAGAAAATCTAATTCTACAACACTAGAATGCCCAATTTCTCTCTAATCATTGCAAAATAGCATATAGTGTCTTGACTAAATGCTGCTATTTCTCTACCACAGGTCGCTCTACTATCTACCGATGCATGAAAATAATTTTAATGTAACAGCCTTAGTGACTCTTGATTGCAATGATAAACATATGGTGCAATATTAATTCAGCAGAAATATTCAGCATAAACTATTTAAACATTGTACATATTTTTTAAACTATATATCAATATCTTTATTGAATTACCAATTTTTTCACTATGTTTTAGATAAAGATAATTATCCTAATACTTAAATTACTTACGTTTTTAGAAAATTTATTGTGCAATATAGATAAAGAGGTAATAAATATATTACAAATACCTGCGTAAATTGGAAACAACTTCTTCACATTCTTCTTCTGATGTTATAATTTTAATTGATAGATCCAGTACATCGGCTGCGTTTCTTTCTTTTCTTGTTTTTTTAAGAACCAAGTATGTAATTCCGGCACAACCAAGTGCAATAGCAGACGTTAATCCAATTTTTAATTTAATAGAGGTTTCCATTTTACACGAATATATATGCAATTTTATTTTTTTTAATTCATAATACCCATTAACAATTGTTCACATTTATACAACAATTATATATTCAATTTCAAATTGATAAACATAACCATACCGCGATTCGCTTACGTCAACTATAATCTAGGGATGCCCGATGATCATCGATTTTCGATGATCATCGATGTTAGAAGATAAAATATCGATGTTTTAACATCGATGTTGCATTAATAAAAATATCGTAACATCGATGTTGCTATAATGAAAACATCGTAACATCGATGTTGCATTAATAAAACATCGTAACATCGAAGTCAGTATTTCGATGATGTGTTCCACATTATTTTCTAAACTCTACCAAACTATCTATTAAGGTAGGCCAAA
>JAATLQ010032888.1:0-15774 GCA_013421005.1 Heliconius erato x Heliconius himera
GATTAAAAAAGGACGGAATGCAAGATCAGTGTAAATGGAAAGATATTAGAACAAGTGAATGAAGTGGTATACTTGGGAAGTATGTTCAGTAGAGATGAAAGATGCGAGATGGATGTGAAAAGGCGTATTGCTGCCGGTAACAAAGTTAACGGAGCCTTGGTTGCATTGATGAGATGGCGAAACGTCAGCACAACTGCGCTTTTGGCCGTACACAATGCCGTATAACGGCAGCGAAACGTAGGTATTACAGAAGAAGATTTAAAGAAAGATGAATGCCGTGGAGATGCGATCTCTTCATAGGATATGCGGAGTCAGCTTAGCTGATCGAATCCGCAATGAAGAGGTACACAGAATGGCAGATACTAGCGAGGATGTCACGGTGAGAATGAAGAAGAACGTGCTCAGCTGGTTTGGGCACGTCAAACGAATGAGTGATGAAAGAATGGCAAAAAAGATTTATGAAGGAAAAGTGAGCGGTAAGAGAGGTAGGAGGAGATGACGGTTGACCTTCGAAAACAGTATCAAAGATACTGGAGGAAGGTCACGTAAAAAGCATGAGGACCGCCCGGAGGGCATGTATAAAGAGATTCAGGGCAATAGACGAGGCGAAAGAGGTATATAGAGACCGTAGCGTTTGGCGCTCCGTTCTGACTACCCCGCTAGGGATAAAGCGTGAAGTTAGTTATAACATATATATCATATTAACGAAAAACAATAATGACACCTGGAACATCGACGGGCAAGAAAAGCGTGCAACACCGACGTGCAAGAAAAACGCGCAACAACGACGCCCAATGAGAAAATACGGTATTCGTACGTTCGTTAGTCGGGTCGGTGAAACTCGGTTAATGTCGTAAAATGCCGGATTTTGAGGAAAACTCATCGCTTACTTTTGCTGATGTATGTTATGTACCATTGTATATCTTAAATAAGCCTGAATTTAATAACATGCATGTTTTAATTTGAATAACTAACTTTTAACTTTCTAAAATCCGAAAATATCGAAAATCCCGGTTTCTTGTAAAATTAAAACCGGGATTTTAAAGACCTATATTTGGTCCGATATCCCGGGATTTTTGAATCCCGGGATCCCGGATTGCGACCCCTACATTTTACCCTTCGTAGCAAATTAGGCAAAGAGTATCTATAGTGTCAAGACACTTAAGTTTGTCTAAATCTGAATTTATAACTTTGCGTTTAGCGGGGCAACTCAACGCCGCGCTTAGAAATCTGACCGAAAAAATTAATATAAAATAATATAAAGATCAATACTAAAATTTATAATGCTTAGTTACTCTATCCATCCATGAAAAAATGTAATCATTTGTAAATTTCAGTGGAACTTGAAATTTTGAACAGAATGTAAGAAAATATTTTAATTAGCCCTACTGTTGCAAAAAAATACAAAGATTGTAACAAAACGAAAAGCATAATGCGTCTTGGTTATTTTAATCTCAGCCAAGACAGCTTGACATTGTTAACAGATAGGTTTTTGTACTTCAACAATATGTACGTATATAAAAATATATATTTTTTATTTAGCTGTATTCCGCATATAGCAGGGTAGGCAGAGGGGAAATGGGAATCTAGTGTTAAGACACTCCGTTCCCCATAAGACACTTTCTTTCCACCGAATTATTGAGAGATTACGTGTTGAGTGACGGGACTCAACGTCGTGCTTTAGCTCGTTTATTAGAGCGAGAATATGAAAATATTTAATATTTCATTCCCTGAATGGAAATCAAATCCACAACGGCCTGTACCAATGTTTACATAGATATTAAAATGGTATACATTATTATATTATTAGTGTTACTACTTTATAATTTTACTTTCTGATAACATTAATATTTTACTTACTGCTCTTAGTTATAAACAATACTCTTGAGTAGAAAGTTTATGTTGAATTATTTATTTATACAAAGAAGTCATAAAAAAACTTTCAATAAACATTCGTTTAAAAAATCATAAATTTTATTAAGTATAACCTTTTCTATTTCTTTGCGTACTTGCTGCCTGTAGCATGCTGGCACCGTACTTTATCCATATAGATTGATTATGAATCTATACAATAATATGTTATTGGTGACATCTATCAATGTAATGGAACCCTAAACAATGATTTTAAATGAAAAAAAAAAGTCTGTTTGTCTGTGCGTTTGTGAACGCTAATCTCAGAAATAGATTTTCTGATTTATATGCATATTTCACTCTTAAATTATGTGAAACTGCTTTTGACATTTAGAGTTTATTTTATTTTAATCGGTTCGTAAATAATAAAGTTATATCAATATAAAGTATTTTGTGGGTACCTGTTGCTACAAAATAACTGTTTTATTCAATTGATCATTGCAACTTTAGTTTTAATTGTAGTGTGGTTATTGTCTTCTAAATTAAGTATATTATTATTAAAACACAACAGTGATTTAAATTAAAAAAATAAATGATGGTATAGTTCAAGCGGGCGAAGCCGCGAGCGGATCGCCAAAGTATAATATATCAGATCTGTAATCTAAATAAGCTGAGATGGTGATGGCGTGTAACAATATTCTATGACTAAATATTTCTATGTAATTTTGTCGTGTTTCAAAATAAAGTGTAATTCATGCCGTTCGTCACCAAACTAATCACAAGTCAGTACTTCTTTGGCTGGATTCCAGAAAATTATATTTTATCATAACTTATTCTAAATATTCCTTTACATTTGATTTGGATTACTAAAATTCATTTGACATATTACGCTACTTACTTCGCTACTGTCCTGTATGATAAAAGGGCCATACATACATTTATTAGGACAAAGTATATTTTATGTTTCCCAAAATGAAGAAGAATCGCTCTTTTTAATGAATATATATTTTTGTTGAATTTTTTTGCCTTTTAAAGCCTGTTGCTTCTCTTGTGAAGTTTAAATGTTGAATGTAACAACACCAGTAGCTTTTTATATCCTCAGTCCTTCATTAAGCAAATATTTTTTAAACATTTTTTAAGCTGTCGCCCTCACTATTATTAGTGATAGTTTATACTTTAATTTGATTATCAGACAATTTCGTTGAAATTCTAGTAGAAATCGTTTTTGAGTATATTTTTAAGCTAATCAAAGCTAAACAGTGATTTATTAACACAATAACACAAATGTACAGATGTGTAAGGTACATAATAATCAATTGTGTTGATTTATATTTAAAAATGTTTTTTGAGGCCGGTCGTGGCGCAGCGGCACGAGGAGTGACTGCAAAACCGACTGATTCTGGGTTCGATTCCCACTGGAGGAGATGAAATATTTACTTAAATTTATATTTCCATTTCTTCGCTCTGGTGTAGAGGTTAAGCGCGGCGTTGAGTTCTGCCCCTCAACACGCAATGTCTCCAAAATTCGGCAGAAAGTGGGGAACGGAGTGTCTTAACACTAGGTTTCCTCTGCCTACCCTGCTGTGTGCGGGATACAGCGTGAAGCTAAAAAATGTTTTATTCATATGCGATTTTTTTTAAGCAAAATCGTTGATGGTAACATCACAAGCAATCTTATTTATTACCTAGCGACCCGTCCGCGGATTTTTCCGCTTGAAATAAACATTTTTTTAAAATTGTTTGTGTAATCATTTATTTTGAAATCACAAAAAAAACCCCAATCAATTTTATGTAATAGATTTCAACTCTAAGCATAAGACAATTAACTTTTCTTGGCTGAAGGTCAATCTCAAATAATATTTTCATTTTTTTGCAGACAGTAAAAGATTCTTTTAGCTATGTTACAGACGTTACGATAAACGCTTTGAAAATTATATACAATCTAGGAATTCTTTGTGTTTTTTTCGTTCCATTCTTGAACTAAATCAATCTCTAAATAATTTTCGATCTGAATCAACTTCGAAATACTTAGGCGACTATTATATATGATATTTTTATATCTTTATGTTTTATTGTCTTTTTTTTCGGTCTTTTGCGCGGTGCCTTAACGAAGTAAAATCTGTATAGCATTTTAAGATATTTGGAGGTTTCCTATCGATCTACGAGATTCATAAAGATCGAATTTAGTATTCAAATATACAAGTAAAATGTGAATATGAACATTTACTTTGATTCTTCTCCTTTTGCCTGGCATTAGTCACGGCATTTGCTGCCAGGGTCTGCCTTCCGACTTACCCTCTTCCACTTTATTCGGTCTTCAACATCCTCAGTGGTTGATCCATTAGCATATTCTGCATCACGACATCCAGCCATCGATTCTTTTCGCGTCCGTTTCGGGAGGTCTGACTCCAGGGACAGATTTAGAAAGAAACTTTCTTTCGACATAGTTCTTAGACAGGTGAGCAATGTGGCCATGCCATCTCATTCGATGTTCTTGGAGTTTATCCGTTCAGTAACGGACCCGAAGATTACCTCGAATCAATACTAGTACTAGTACTTCCACCTCAGCATCTTCATTTCCGTTACGTGAAGCTGAGTGTGCGGAGATAGTACTGGCCTAGCCACTGCTGTTTCAAAGAACTGATCGGGTCATGCTCTTGTATATCAGTCCCTTGAATTTGGGTGGTATTCTGCGTTCGCTGAATACACCAGAGATCTCCAACTATTTTCCATAGGGCCTTTTTTTTCAGCTTCACGATTTATCTTACATGTAGCATGGTAGGCAGAGCGAACCTATTGTGAAGACTTGCGCTCCCCTCATTCCGTCGAATTTTGGAGGCATTGTGGGTAGAGTGGCAGAACTCACCGCCACGCTTTACTCGACACCAGAGCGAAAAAATGAAATATTAATCTAAATAAAATAATAATTAGTGGAAATCGAACTCACGTTGTCACGTTTACAGTCACTCGCTTGTGCCCCTGCTACGACTGGCCTCACTGATATTATAAAATAGATCACTATACTGGTACATCTATATTTTGTAAGAAAAACGACGGAGTTATTGAAGACTCAGTGACTACTCTAAGTCTGTAAGTCTCTAAATATGAAAATAGTTTTTGTGAATAACTTAAAAATATATTTTTTAAGGATACTTCAACTGGTATAAAATGATAAGATTTATATAATATTGCCATAAAAAAAATATTTGTGTTTACGAAAGAGTGTAATTTAGAACAGAACTTTTGGACACAAAAAAGGAAAATGTCCCATTTATACAAGGAAAACATTATGCTTCTTTCGAGACAACTTTGTAATGCTTATATTGTTTTTCTTAGATGTGGACAGAGGAGTTGTTCGTGTTGGCGTACAATCTAAATCAATTTAACAACCCAACCATGAAGTTCTTAGAGAAAATGCATACGAAGATCATCTTGAAAGCAGATAAATCTGGCAAGATTCTTGTCAAAAAGTAAGTGTTCTTAATATTTTATAAATATATTACTTAATTAGAATTTACTTAATATATTATTTAAGTAGAATTTAAAGTGAAGAACGGAATGCCTTAACACTAGGTTCCCAGGTTACCTCTACCTACCCTATGATATAGCAGATTTGGACATATAATGGGAATCCAATATTAAACAGAATATATTAAAGTTAAGACATATTTGATATATGATCGTTTATAAATCAGTTTATTTAGCACTGTTATTGTAACTCGCGGTCGACGATTTCACTTATTTGTATATTTCGAGCATTCAATTTATTTATCTATTTAGTTTGTGGTCTGTTTAATAACAAATTCTCTTTGTTTTAAAGTAAGTGTAATGTAAATATTTTTTATATACATATATGTATTGTGTATTATAGATTTATAATGTAAATAACTAGTCAAGGCCGACATGGAGCAGGGTCCTCAGCGTGCGACTGTAAACGCTAACGTTGTGGGTTCGATTCCCACTTATGATATTTCATATTTTAACTTTAATAGCTCTGGTAACAAGGTAAAGTGCGGCGTTGTTTTTTTTTGTTGTAAGACGCAGCACACGGTGAAGCGACGGTTGTGGGTTCGATTTCGGATTTTGGGTTCTTCTGTTAAAAATACAAAGCACACCGTTGATTTCTGTCCTTTAATACGTAATTTTTCAAAAATTGCACAGAAAATGGAGAACAAAGTGACTTAAGATTCCCTTTGCCTACCCTGCTAAATGCAGGATACACCGTGAAGCTAAAAAAGCTGTTTTTAATTTCACAATTTAATTAATAGTTACGTACATTGTAACTGAAATTGTTGAAAATGTGAAACGAAAAGAAATATATGTCATCCATTCAATTTGATTAAAACGAAGTTTCAATATAGATATGTGTTTTGCGAATCGAAATGCGCCTAGACTAGATCGGTATCTGATCAGCGATTTTGACGTCAGCTATCTGGGTTAACGTTTAGCTTTTATTTTTCCTTATATAGTTGTGAAAATTTTAACGTTGTTTCTAATATATTGCATATATGCTATAAATAGTTATACATTTTTCTCTTAAATTGTTTTTAGTTATTAGTTTGTATGGACTATAAAACTAAAAGACCCCATCCTGTTTCTATAGGAATTTCAAGAAATCCTCTCTTAATCTTTTCATACAAAATCTCCAAAGAACCTATAAAAAAAAATCAACCTTTTACTCTGCATAGTTTTCTATCAACGCTGAACCTTCGCATGCAGCAAGCAAAATCATATTAAAAATATATCATTTAGTTTATGTACTATGTGTACAATTTTACCCTTTAGAGCCCTTTAGGCCAGTAGAGGCGACAGGTTGTGAATTCGGCGGATAATGGGGAACGGAAGTGTCCTATTGCTAATAATTATTAAAAATATATAAAATTTGTAAATAAAAATAAATAAGGAAGAGTTAGGTACTTACCGCATCATTAAAAAATCAGCTTCACGCTATATCCTGCACACAGCAGGGAAGGCAGAGGGAACCTAGTGTTAAGACAATCCATTTCTCACTTTTTGCCGACTTCTGGAGGTATTGCGTGTTGAGTGGCAGAACTCAACGCCGCGCTTTGCCTCGCCATCAGAGGAAGAAATGGAAGTATAAATTTAAGTAAATATTTCATGTCTTCGATTGAAGATCGAACCCACGACCAGTCGGTTTTACAGTCACATGTTGTGCCTCTGCGCCACGACTGGCCTCAAATTATGATATAATATTTTATTTTATTTATTTTTATATAATATATTTTGAAATATATCATATTATTATTATGCTAAATGCTTTAATACTAGGTTCCGTGCTACTATCCTGCTATGTGCGGGATACAGCTTGAAGCTAAAAAAATGTGTACCACTTTTTTAGCAACATTAAAAACTGTTTACAATAAACAAAGTTTCCAAGTACTATATAGATTTTACACTTTATTTGCACATGTTCTGTCACACGACGATCACGATCGTATATTTTTCCTCCATTCTAATTGTATTGTTGTATCGAACGTTTTTTTTAGTGTTTGCGCGTGACATAATCGCTCGTCGTTGAGACCAGCGCACGTGTCCATTTACACCAATATTTGCTATATCCATATCCATTCCATCCATTCCAATTTATTTATCTTGTATAATTTTATTGGGGGCCACCTGTATCTCTTGAATGGTCAGCCATGTTTATATCAGTGTTCAACGAACTAATAGATTACGCATTCTTATTATATTAAGGAATATATTTGAATGTGTTTCTTGCTGGATTTTTGTTAGATCTAAAATCTTTGATGATAGACACTGTACTAAGTAAATTATTGCTTGTGGAGTGGAGGAAAACTTTCGGACGCCGTTTGAACAGCCGGTTGAGTGTGGTTGCATGTTGATTTTTTTATATGGCGGTCTGTTTTCTTTTGATTTTTAACTATTGCAATTAAATTTACTCATATATTTCTTATTATATGTACGAGAAGTCATAAATTTTGTTAATATTGGTTTCGCTGTACACCTATTTTTATTTAATTTAGAATCAATTAATTAATCAATCACAATTAATCATAAAATCAACGGAAATTGGGGAACGGAGTGTCTTAACGGTAGATTCCCTCTGCGTACCCTGCTGTATGAAGGATACATTGTGAAACTTAAAAAATATATGTTAAATTTATGTATATTTTAGATTTACAATACGTTACATATTCAGCTTTCCTTACTTAGGGTTACATGAAATCGGGGATTACACGTATCCTCCGGGATGACATCACGTTTCCTACCCATGGCCCCGAATTACTATCAAAGTTCATAGAGATTAGTGGAATAAATAAGACGTGAGCTATTGAAACCCGTATCAAAACATACGGAAGTAATATATGAATGTTTTGTGTAAACTATATGTATCGGGAATTCAAACAGATTTGATTATATTATTGAAAATAATAATAAAGATTTTGAGAAGAAGAAGTAAAAAGATAGGAAATATAATGAATTTGTACAGTATTGTTAGTTTTATTTATCACTACTTTATCACTCATTCACAATTAAAAAATTAAAGTTTGTTTACCTGTTATGCATAATTAAATTGATATTTACACACTCACTAGAAAAAGCGTCCGACTGTAAACGCGATAGTTCTGGGTTCGATTCCCATATTTATTATGTTAATTTCTTTGCTCTGGCAAAAAAGTGCGGCGTTGAGTTCCCCCACTTATCACTCAATACCTGTCTTAACACTAGGTTCCCAATTTCCCTCTGCCTACCCTGCTATCTGTGCGTGTATTTCGTGAAGAAATAACATTTCTAACTTTTGTTTAATTCTACTTTGGACTTACGTAGCTTTTCCTTTAAATTATGAAAGTTGTACCGAGTAGTACGGTATACAATTTTCACAATAACAATTATTATTCATTGACCCTCCCCATACATAATGAAGTTGTAGGCTCACAAGTATACACTTTGAAATTGAAATAACTTATATTTTATGCAATGTTTGTTGTTCCTTTCAACTTGGGAGTTGAATCTTTGTTTCGTTGGTCAAGTTAAATTCCTATTTATTATTATAATAAACTAAAGTGGCCAGTCGTAGCGCAGGGGCAAAAAGTGTGACTGTAAACTGGCTGTCGACTGGTCGTGGGTTCGATGCTCACTCGAAGAAATTAAATATTTATTTATATTTATATTTGCGTTCTGGTGTTGAGGCAAAGCGCGGCGTTGAGTTCCACCACTCAACACGCAATGCCTCCAGAATTCGGCGCAAAGTGGGGAACGGAGTGTATTAACAATAGGTTCTCTCTGCCTACCCTGCTGTGTGCGGGATACGCCGTGAAGTTGATTTATAAACTTCATAGTTCTTCAGATGTGTAGTAGGCTGGAAATTTAAGATTATTCCGAATTATATTAAAACTGGGTTTTAGTTGATCAAATGGGAATAACAACGAGGTTGTGTATGACAACCTTTTTACATTTTATTAATTTTTTTAAACTTTTATGACAAATCCCAATGTCAGAAGGTAACTCTGACCGCAAATACGTTATAATATATCGAAATTATTAACGTTATATAATATAGCCTATATATACTCTTCTTCTATAAGGGGACTACCAGCAAACACAAAAAGACTATCAATACCAACACAAATATTTATTCAATTTGAACTAGTAGTTCCTGAAATATATATCCATGTGATATACGGAAAAACGGGCGTGGAAAAATGGTCATCTGTAACTCGATTTTTTTCCCTTCTTTTTAAGAGCATAGCGTTTTTTAAATGAATATTAGTTTTCTATGTAAAATGTTTGAATACAAGTTATTTAATGCCTAAGTCATATTCGATAACCACCATAAATGAAATTTACACTATTTTAGTAATTTCAATAGTTTATTTTGGACAAAATTGTGGGAAATAACTTATTGAATAGTAAGCAAAGGTTATGTTTGGCTGTGAAACATTTAAGCATTATACTAAAATTAATTTATATATTTGTTTAGCTATACGCTGTTCGTACATAGCAGGGTAGGCAGTGATGGGCACATAGTGTTAAGACACTCCGTTCCCTTGAGATACTTCAGTTACCCACTGTCCTCCGAACTCTTAAGCCGCCCTTGGCGTTTCTGGCAGAGCGAAGTAATAAAAATATTAAATGTTTCATTTCCTCAAGTCGGAATCGAACCCACAACCGTCGCATTTACGGTCGCACGTGTCCATGCGTTACAATGTCCTCATTTTTTTATTTACTTATTATCCTCACTCGGACAAGACAAAGTGCGGCGTTCAGTTCCACCACTTAACACGACTTAGAGTGGAATGTGAGAAACACAGTATTAAAAAACGAAAACCTACGTTTTTTAATGCAGTATTATTTGCCAGCGGGCCAATATTTATTCAAATAGCCCACGTGTCGTCTGCCCAGTGAATGTCAGTACCTACCAATACCAATGTATATGTATGAATCAGAAACGGTCTAGCGGGCTGTCTCGTAAGAATAAAACATACGGATGAATTTTGATTACAGCTTTTCAATGAGCTTTCTGACATTTAGGTGCTTTACCTTTATTGATACGTTTTGTTGTTTACGTGTTCTCTTTTGTAGTTTGACGCTATACCTCGCACGCAGCAGGATAGGTAAAGGGAACCTGGGAATCTAGTGTTAAGTCACTCCGTTCACGTTAAGACACTTTGTATCTCACTGTCGCGTTTTACTTCGTTCCTACAACGAGCAAAATTAATATATTAAATATTTTGTGACCTCTAATGGAAGTCGAACCCGATTTGTCGTATTTGCAGTTGCAATCTGTGCGCCGCGGCGGTTCTCAGATTTATTTTTAAACTAAAATAATCAACAGTACTTGTAATTGACATTAAATAGTTTAAATAATTTGATATTATATAATGTGTGTGATCTTTAATAGTGTACTTGAACTTTATGAATAAATATTGGCTATTGGGTACGAAAATAGAATTGTTTATTTCTAATATTAGAAGCTTTCAATTTCCAGATAATATTGTATCTTGTATAATAATATTTACTATAATTTTAATAAAATTCTGTAGAAAATACATAGTTGAAAAAGATTAAAAAATTGTATAAAGACAGACAACGCTAGAATTTTATGTGTAATTATTTTGTTATTCAGCGAGTTATTAATAGGTAGTTCACTTACACTGTAATAAATGCTTGTCGTGGCGCAGGAGCACAAGCTTGGGGCTATAAACACGATATTTTGTGGGTTCGATTACTATTTAATATTTTCATTACCTCGCTCTGGTACCGAGGCAAAGAGCGGCGTTGAGTTTCGCTACTCAACACGGAATGCATCCAGAATTTAGCGAAATGTATCGGGAGGTTAAGATATAATGGGAACGGAGTGTCTTAACATTAGGTTTACAGGTTCCCTCTACCAACTCTGTTATGTGCCGGTTATACCGTACATTTTTTTATATATTTTTTTTTAAAAATATGCCTATACTTTCGAAAAATTCAAGTAAAAGTTGTTTACAATGAACAGACAGTATGAAAGATGGACTGGCTTCTGTATAGAGGCACCAAGTTGCATTCAGCTGGAAATTTATTGTAACACCAGCTTTATTTTAAGGTTTAGACTTACTGCGCCGCAAAGCCTTTAGAAAGTTTTGTTTCCATAAACTCACTCTTAATTATAGTTAACTTTAATTGACTGTTACGTGAGTAATGATTTTAATGGACTCTTTGATTTGTAGTACGTGAATTTATATTTAGTTCTAGTATTTTTTGATATATTATGTATTTATAATAAATAATCAGCTTTACGATGTATCCCGCATACAGCAGGGTAGGCAGGGGGAACCTAGTGTTAAGACACTCCGTTCCCAACTTTCCGCCGAGTTCTGAAGGCATTGCGCGTTGAGTGGCGGAATTCAACGCGGCGCTTTCCCTCGACACCAGAGCGAAGTAATGAAAATATAAATTTAAATAAATATTTCATTTCCTCGAGTGGGGATTGAACCTACAACCATTCGATTTTACAGTCACACTTTATGCCCCTGCGCTACGACTGGCGCCAATGTTGTAATATATAATGTTAACCTTATGTTTTTATATTACGTTTATATGTATTCTTATAATTTATACTTATTTATATTCATATGTATTTATTTATGTACGTGAGCTCTGCACTTCTGAACGTGTTGTGGCACGAAGAGATAACACGTGCTATATGATTGACCTAACTCGTTTCTTTTGTCGAAGTAAACAAAGAAAATTCTTTTAAAATATTGCCATATTAATATTTGAACCCAAAATCAAATGAAATAATTTCTAACGGCTTAAATTTATATAATAATATCATCAAAATCAATAGATATATGTATATTATATTATATATGTACGGACCATCAGGTTTCTGGATTATCTAGAAGTAGGTTTGGCTTTTGATGAGTGAATGAGTCAGTCAGCAAAAACTTAACTTAACTCGATTTTTAAACGTATATTTATGTTATATATGTGGGATAAATTGTTCAAATTTTAAATACTTTATCCAATACCTCTTGCTTACTATTTAATCTACGGCAGTGATTCTCAACCACTGTGCCGCGGCACTTTTGTGTGCCGCCAAATTTCAAAAATGTGCCGCCAAATTTTGCAAATATATAATAATGTTAATATAATTAAATTATATCATTTAAAAAGAAAAATATTTTTAACATGAATATATATTTAAATCCACAAAAAAACTAATTTGTGTATTAAAAAATTTTGTTATAAACTATTTATGCAGTGTGTTCTAAAAAAATATTTCTCATTGTGTGCCGCCAAATTTTGAAATTGTTAAATATGTGCCGCAACAAAAAAAAGATTGAGAATCACTGATCTACGCGATTAAATAGATCGCGAGTTGTGAAGCGAAGGTCCCCAAAGCACCTCGAAATGGTTCCTGCACTCCTCCTCCAATGGTTCCTCCATAATCTGCACATTTTTAACTTGGCTGGACATGATGAGCGGTGTCTGATATAAATATAAAAGAAAATTCTCGACGCCATTTCGGGACCAGTTTGAAAGCTTAGTTAGTTTAGAAGCAAAGTTTAATTATTTATATATTGTGGAGTGAAGTGGAAATGTAGAAAAACAATAGATGTTTTAATTTGCATTGGTAAAACTTTAATCTAATAAAATAAATACGGTGGAATGTATGGCTTAGTTGGTTAGAGCGTTTGGACGTTAAAAATTTTATACGTTTTCTTAATAAGTATTTTTCTTTCCTAAGTGTAGAATAAAACTTTAAAAATCATTACATTTATTTTAATAATGTGCTCTGTTGTAATAAGGGGCGTTTCTAATTATTATTTTTTTAGTTTCACGCTGTATCACGCACAAATCGGGGTAGTCAAAGGGATTGTATGTAAATCATATCGAAAAAAATAAAAGTATTTGCAAGTGAAAATGTAGAGTTTTCAATGAAAGCATCAAAATTCAATAAAGTCAAAGGCCAAACTATTTCGTTAATACATTTGAATCAAATATTCTCTAAGATGTCAAGTTTCGGTAACGAGTTGAAGCTGACTGGAACTTTATAAAGGATTTCTGTAAGCGTTGTAATTTACATTTAAGACTAAGGTCCATACTCCCTTATGAATATTTGAATCAGTACATTTGGATGTACTTTTATAAACATAAATATAGATAAATTTTACTGATTTCAGACATATCTCGTTGTTTTTTACTATTTTTCTTTATTATTAATTAATTTTGGTGATGGCCTGTTATTTATTTTTTTGTATAACATTTGTTAAATACGAATAGAGAACATAGATGTTGCATCGGTCAGGATTGGTTTTCATTACTATATTGTTTTATTTAACAGATACAAAATAGTATGGATAAGAGAGGCCAGTCGTGCGTCAAGCGTGTGAGTGACTGTAAATGCGATAGGTTGCTGTGGATTCGATTCCCACTCGAGGATATGATATGATATTTAATATTTTTATTTTTTCGCTCTCGTGTCGAGGCAAAGCTTGGCGTTGAATTTCGCCACTTAACATGCAATATCTTGAAAATGCGGCGAAAAGTCGCGAACGGGGTGTCTTAACACTCGATTCCATCTGCTTACCCAGCTATATGCGGGATACAGCGTGAAGCTGAAACAAAAAAACTTAATATGTTAACACTAGCTAATATTATATTCTTCAAGTCTACTAAACCTTTAGTCTAGTCTGTAAGTTTTAAAAGAGATTAAGGTAAATCTACCGTAGTAAAGCGTACCTGTAGCGTTTACATTAAATTGACCACTTAGAAGCCCGAACGGTGCGTATTAAGTGTATTCATTCGTCGTACGTCGTGCTTCTTAACGTGTACAATTGTGGATAAAATTTCATGTTTACATATCTATATATTAATACGCCGGTCATGGCGCAGAGGCACAAAGTGTGACTGTAAAATCGACTAGTTGTGGATTCGATCGCCACTCGAGGAAGTGAAATTTTTATTTACATTTATATTTCTTCGCCCTGGTGTCGAGGCGCGGCATTCAGCATGCATTCCTCTCAGCATGCAATGCCTTCAGAATTCAGCGGAAAGTGGGGAGCGGAGTGTCTTAACACTGGGCTTTCTCTGCCTACCCTGCTGTGTGCGAGATACAGCGTGAAGCTGATTTATTTTTAATACGTGAAACAAAAACTTTGGCCTTTTAACGAAAATTGCGCGGACAGGGGTGTATGAAATTTGGCACACTTATATTATTTTGTCTGTAGGAGAAGTGCAGGACGCTAATATTTTTCTATGATGATGCTTATAAAGTACATTAAATCAATAAATAAAACAATACACGCACTACCATGCATTTGACAATATTTACACTTTTGTGTTTACTGGCATACACGTTGCTATGGCAACGCCAACGCGTATTTCTATACGCGTCAATTAGTTTAAATACAACTAACAATTAATGTTAAGCAAAATTTGCTAAAATTCAATAGTGAAACTGCATTTAAATTGGTTTAGCCGTTTCTGAGATTAGCGTGAAGAAATGCACAGATAAACAAGCAAAAATAAAAAAAAAATTGTTTTGAGTTCAAATAATATTTTTTTCGTATATCTTCCATGTGCAGAAAGGACGATCTACAGTTTTACTATATGTATGTGTAGAACATAATCCATACCTATATTATAAATTCGAAAGTAACTCTGTCTGTCTGTCTGTCTGTCTGTCTGTCTTTTACGCAATCAGGGCCAAACCGCCAATTCAATTGTGATAAAATACTCATATAGAGATAGTTGAGGGTCTTCGGATGAACATGGGCTACTTTTTTTTCTTATATTTGTAATATTGTTGATATATACTAAAATATTAAAATTCTTTTTAGTTTGACAGGCAATTTATTCTGCCATCTTAATAACAACCGACCGTTGCTAAGCAACGGTTTGCAAAGTTTGTGGTTATAAGAAAACGTCACCCAAAATGGGCTTGCTTAACGCATACATGGCGTGCGCCATGTAAAAACAATGTTTAACAAAAATGTTGTTCTTTAAATAATGTTTAAAAAAGTCCGCGATGGTATATGTTTATCTCTGAAGGTTGAGCAAAAGTAGCTATTTTAATTAATTTACTTTATATTTATCGGGTTTTTGTTGTATATATTTTCTATAATTTGATATTGATCGTTATATATGAAAATGAATATAATAGTCACTTTTAACATTTCATCTAGATTGAAATTATAGTTTACTAGAGGGCGCACGCGGCTTCGCTCGCTTATTAGAAGGGAATCCAAAAAAATCACAAAACACGTGTTCAATAAAATATTTTTAACAGTCTGAATTTAAATTTTTATAAAAATCGGTGGCAATTTAAAGATTTTTCCATATAAACTTTCAACCCCTAATTTGAACCCTTAGTGGGTGAATTCTTAAAAACCATGAAACACGTGTTCAATGAAATATTTTTAAGAGTCTGAATTTCAAATTTTATAAAAATCG
>JAATLQ010032889.1:0-15777 GCA_013421005.1 Heliconius erato x Heliconius himera
GTCCCGCGCGCCTCTCTCTGTGTCTGCTCTAGAGCAGGTTGTCGCTTGAGACCACGGCCATGGAACCAACGCCCAGATGTCGTTCGGAGCTACTACGGAGATGGACGAGAGAATGCTTCAATTCTGCGCCTGGCTCAATAGCAAAGTAAATTTAGAAGCGATTGCACGTATTTTGGAGTTATCCAATAATTATAATGTATTTTGTCGCGGCATTGTTGGTTACATCTTTCGTTTAAGTAGTTTTGGGTAAGAGAATAGTAGGTAGTCTGTTGTTTATAATTTCTTTCGTTTAAGTTTTCTGTTGTTTGTGTCATTTGTTCAAGTGTGTGTTTTTTAAACAATTGGAACATCCTTATTGGAGCTACGAGAATGTGGGTTGCATTAAAGTTTCAATAATTTTCACATTAGTAATCTTAAGTGCTTTGTAAATATAGGTATATTATATGAATAATTCAGTAGTTAAAGCGGGCAAAGCCGCGAGCGGGTCGCTAGTATTATTTTAAAAATTAAAAGTTGTAAGTTTAATAAATAGTATATATAGTATTGTAGAAATTTTGTTATTGGGTTTTTTTATTCGATTATTACGAACTATTAAGAAATAAACCTAAAAAGTTAATATAAACGCAGAGTAAGATGAGTAGGAAGTAAAGTAAGTAACTACTCCGTACAGTTCATCCAGTCATGGTCAGAGTAACAAAGTGTGACTGATCGGCTGGTTGTGGGTTCGATCTCCACTCTGAAAATGTATAAATATTTATTTGTTTAAAATTATAGAAATATTTAATATTTATTTAAAAAATTCCAATTCTTTGCTCTGGTGTCGAGACAAAGAGCGGCGTTGAGTTCCGCCACTCAACACAGAATGCCTCCACAATTCGGCGGAAAGTGGGGAACAGAGTTTACTCACTAGGTTCCCTCTGCCTACCCTGCTGTGAGCGAGATACAGCGTGAAGCTGATATTTGCTACAAAAACCTTTTATACTACTATCTATGTTTATACTAGACACACTTGGACGTAATGTCCAAGATTTTCCCACTCAGAAAGTTCGCTTACTTAAGTCTAATTAATATCGTCGTCGGAAACTAAGGGAAAAGTGATGTTCTTGCTCTCTCGAGAACTAGAGATAGCCCACTAAAAGGGCCAAGTTTGGCTGCACTTCGAGCTTTGTTTAACGTATAGCAGGCACGCTTTGGTAATTTAGTACCGGTTTTACTTACTTCTGGGGAAACTTATAAAGTAAGAGCCTATGGAAATAATAATAGTTTTTTTGTTTTATTAACTTTATTCTGTATCCCACACATAGCAGGGTAGTCATAGGGAACCTGGGAACTTACTTTAAAGACACTCCATTCCCTTAAGACACTTCCACTTCTCACTTGCCACCGAATTCTAAAGTCGTTCTGTGTTGAGTCTATTAAAATATAATAAAGTATAATTACTAATATTAATAAGTTGGTTTGGGCACGTGGAACGAATGAGTGATGAAAGAATGATGATGAATGTTCGGAAAGTGAGGGGTAAGAGAAGTAGGGAGAGACCTTGATTGACCTTCGAAAACACAGTATCAAAGATACCGGAGGAAGATCACGTAAAAAGCATGAGAACCCCCCGGAGGACATGTATAAAGAGGTTGCTGACAGTGGACGAGGCGAAAGAGGTATGTAGAGACCGTAGCGTTTGGCACTCCGTTCTCTCTGACTACCCCGCTAGGGACAAAGCGTGCAGCTAGTTTAATTCAGTTTTTTTTAATACTAATAAGTACTTACTAGTAGATTAGCAGAATTGGTTCTTAAATAATTTATAATCTCTGAAAAGGAAATTGGTTTCATTCAACTGAAAGCGATATGCAAATAAAGGCTTTGTGGTGATTTTAAATTGTATTAAATTTGTATACAATTCACTGCAGCAACTGTTTTGAGAAGGATTCTTCATTTTCAGTTTTTCATTTCTTCTTCTTCATCTTCTCTCTCTTTTTTGTTTCACTTAGTAGCTTTAAACGTTTGAAATTTGTTAAACACTGATATACTTTGACTAGAAAATAGTGTGTAAAGTGATGTAATTTCACAAGAAAAATAGAATCAATTATGGCGTAGGGGAACAAGCGTACGACTGTAAGCGCGGCAGTAGTAGGTTCGTTTTCTTCTTCCTCGTTCCGGTAACGAGAAAAAACGCGACGTTGATGTTCCACGTTCCATATGCAATGCCAATTGCAAATCACAATGCAATTCAGTGGAAAATTGGGAACAAAAGTATTTTAATGGGAACGCAGTGTTTTAACACTTAGTAAAAGAGTTTGTTGAATGTGGTAATCTCAAATTGATTTCTAGTCATTTCAATGTGACCACGCAGGCAACGCCGTAGATTCTTCTTCTTCAGCTTCACGCTATATCCCGCACACAGCAGGGTAGGCAGAGGGAACCTAGTGTTAAGACACTCCGTTCCCCACTTTCTGCCGGATTCTGGAGGCATTGCGTGTTGAGTGGCAGAACTCAACGCCACGCTTTACCTCGACACCAGAGCGAAAAAATGGAAATATAAATTTAAACAAATATTTCATCTCCTCGAGTGAGGATCGAACCCATAACCCATCGGTTTTACAGTCACACTTCGTGCCGCTGCGCCACGACTGGCCTCAATTAAGAGTCCATTGCAAATTTGTGAACATTAACAGGCTAGCTTATTAATTTGACTTCGAACGAAAGAAAGATTATCCCATTTACAAGTCACCGTGGACTCGTTTATTTTTCATTTGTACTTGAAGAGTTTATTTCGTTAATCTAAAGCAGTGGTTTCCAACCGAAGAAGAAGCCTAAATATGGTCCGCGAACGATTTTAATTTTATGACTGGGGATGGTGAGGTGAAGTTTCTGTTTAATAGCCACAGTTAATTTTTATTATACCTACATGCATAGTGGTCCCTGCTACCAAGAATGATATAAAAGTGGTCCTTGATCAAGAAAAGGTTGGGAACCCCTGTTCTAAAGGGACGCTCCGTTTATAGCCCAGGAAATGGAATGAGAGCGCGACTCGTTTGAAATTACTCTAAACAAAAACAACAAATGTCACGATGTATTATAAAAGTTTTCTTGACATTTTATTAGGAACCTAAAATATACACAAATACAAGATAAATTATTTTTCTTTTTTTTTCTTTTAGGAACTTAAGACATTGTATGGTTGTGTACGTTATAAATTTCTTCACTGAACACGTTTTAAGTAAATCGTTGTAATAAAATTGTTATACAAAATTTATCAATTTCTTAAGGTTTTTTTTTCCTTTTTTTATTTTTAAAGTATTAAAGTTAAGAAATAGCATAGCCAGTACTTCAGAAAATGAGCGCGTACATACAATTTTCTTTTTTTTTTAATTATCAAAAATATTTTATTCGTGAAAAAAAAAAAAAATTATTATTTTACATAAAATAGCGTAATAACAATCTATAGTATTCAAATAAATTAATTTGAAAATTTCACAAATTACTCCTTAAAGTAATGAAATATTAGGTCACGCTAAAGTGATGTTTAAGTTAGCTTATTAACGAAAGTTCAGCAAACTTAGTTTATAGTCTACAGCTTCGGGGGGACTTAGTTCTATTGTCTTACTTTATTATCTAATTTGATTCATTTACTTGTTAATATTTGACTTGATTTGTTGTAAATTTATTCTAATAAATCATATAAATTCTATTAAATATGAATATTTTTACCTTAATACATACAGGGTTTTTTTTCTGTATACGAGAATTGATAGAAATATTCTATTGTCAGAGAATCTTTTCCCCACTATCCTACTAAATTCGAGACATTACGTTGAGTGGTGGAACACAACGCCACGCTTTGCCTTTGTGAGAATAAAATGCATCTCCCCTAGTAAAGCGTGAAGCTAACACAAAGAATCGAAATGTGATTTTGAATATCAATTTAAATAAAAATGTGCAGTGTTGAGTTTCATTATCTATTATATTCTTACAATGTCAAACGTCATCATATTTTTTGTTAATAGAAATATATACAGCGATTTGAATAAATTCAATAAATATTTAAATATTTTTTATCAGGCGGACATAGCACATTCAGCGAAGGGCTACGAATCAGAGGATGAAAACGCGGGCAGAAAGCGGCAGAGGGCCACCGACGAGCGGCCAACCAGCAAAACAACGATGTACTCGAAACAGGTAATATTACAATTTTTTTAAATGAATTTTTTCGGCTTCACACTGTATGCCGTTAAAAGCAAGATATGCAGTGGAATACTAGTGCTAAAACCCTCCGTTTCCCATTTTTCGCCAAATTCTGAAGGTGTTGCGTGTTGAGTGGCGGAACTCTATGCCGCCTTTTACATTGTTAGTAGAGCGAAGAAATGATATTATTAAATAAGTTATTTCTTCAAATGGGACTCGAACCCACAAACTGTTGCGTTTACAGTCCCACGCTTGCGTCTCTACGCCGCGACTGACCTCTATTACAGAGATGCTAACAATATTCTCTATAGAGAGAGAGAGAGAGATAATGTTGCAATAAAGTTGTAACCAGCGTATAATAATTTTGACGTAGCTTGATGAGAACGTATAGTTTAAATGTTAATTTGCTTGGAAGGTGTCTAATAGGCGCAAGTTTGAATTCCGTTACGTTACGTTAGGGGCCGTTCAAGTATTACGTAAGCACTAAAGGGGGCGGGGGGGTCTTGGGTTTGCTTATTTTTGATGACATAGGGCGTGGGGGGGGTCTAGCTAGTAATTACGTAAGCAGAAGTTATTTATTTTTTCATATATATTATGGCTATATTTGGTAGACGTATATATGGTAGACGATATAACTATTAGTTTTATAATATAATATATAAGTTTATTATATCTATTTAGCGGGAATGGCACATTGTCAAGAGTCTAAATTTCAATGTTTATAAAAATCTGTGGCGATTTAAGGATTTTTACATACAAACTTTCAACCCCTTATTTGCACCCTTAGGGGGTGAATTAAAATAAACCACGAAACACGTGTTCAATGAAATATTTTTAAGAGTCTGAATTTAAAATTTTATAAAAATCGGTGCTTATTTAATTTTTTTTTCTATACAAACTTTCAATCCCTATTTCATCACTTTAGGGTATAAATCTGTCCAAATTTCACGTTTCTACTATGAGCGGTTATGGGTGTGCGTGCGTCTTACCTCAGTCAGTGGGAACATGTCCTTTTATATATGTAGATACAAATAAAATATCAATAAAAAATACCTTAAAAAAAATGTATATGCCAATGTTTACGTAAGCATTGGGGGAGGGGGTAAGAGGATTGCTTATTTTTGATGACATAGGGGAGGGGGGGAGTCAATAATTGCAAAAAACCTGCTTACGTAATACTTGAATGGCCCCTTACTATACTAGTAAGGAGGATAAAGTATTAAAACAAAATACAATTCTGTGTACAAATCAGTTTTAAAAATAATATATTTCATTAAATTTAACTTCTAAGTTGAATTAAATATTTTAGCTATAATTCTAGAAACGTCTAAATAGGTTTAAGGTAGGCAGTTTACAGGGAGAATTTATACGCAAGATGTTCGTGATTTGTGACCTAATAATGTACTACTGACTTTTGTTTAGTGAGTAAATAGGGCAGCTATTTTATTATTGTTGCTTTTTTAAATATTATTAAAAATTAAATTAAATCAGCTTCACACTGTATCCCACACACAGCAGGGTAGACAGAGGGAACCTTGTGTTGAGACACTCCGTTCCTCATTTTCTGCCGAATTCTGGTGTCATTGCGTGTTGAGTGGCAGCTGAGTGGAAAGTTTTTTTAGCTTCACGTTGTATCCCCAAATAATTAAAACTAATTCCCCAGAGTGGGAATGGAACCCACGACTTTCGTGTTTCAGTCTCACTCTTGTGACCTTGCACCACGACGCCCTCTATTAATATTAATAAATCGATTTCATAATTAAATGAATGTTGTGATTGTAATTGTAATTCAGAAAAATATTTATACCTAAAAGTGGAGAATAGCAACATATATAATGTAAAGTAAAAAATAGTATACGGTTTTAAGTCGATATTTTTATAGCGTTACGCTGTAGCTCGCCCAAAGCAGGGTAAGGAGAGGGAACCTAATGTTTAGTTCTCTTAATACTCCGTTCCCAATTTTGCGCCGAAGCGGTGATAGTGTCTTGTGCAATGCGTACTGCGTGGAGGAAATTAACGCCGGGCTTTGATATCATAACGAAGTAATGAAAATATGAAATATTTAATTTCCCCGAGTGGGAATCGAACCCACAACCTGAATTACAGTCACACTTTATCACTGGCCTCAATATTAAGCAAATTCTTAATACATTTCCGAAAATTGAATGCTATTTAGGAAAACAGTCTCAATCATACCAACAAAGAGTAATTTATATATATCAGGCTATACCAACTGGGTTGATGGATGATGCCCGCAAACAGAGCAGAAAGCTAAAAAAGGAGCGTACAATACATCATAAGATGATAATGTCGAGATCATATAACTTTATATGAGTGGGAATGAAAAATAATAAAACTTATGAAGCTGTGGTGGTGTTTTAGAAACTTATTTTATAATTTGTAATAGTTGTGAGTTCGATTCTCTAATTATGTGATATATCTATACATATAATGATATTCTAACTGATCCCTGCGTCTCCATAAAAGACATATAGGAAAGTCAGTTATTAAAGCTTGTCACATTTACTTTTTATTTTATTTTAATCTTCATTTTTTAATCTAAGGTTCATCCGTTCAATAAAAGTGCTCACAGTATGAAAACACCAATAATAATAGATATGTTCGACGCCGGTGCAGGTCTAGAATCAAGTATATCTCTGATTCTCTAACAATTACTACCATTTACTACCACCAATTCGTCTAACATATATAGACTATGACTTGATCAGGCTAGTATAGAATTGATAAGAGCAAGTAAAAATAAGTGTTATACATCAGGTTCACGCTGTATCCCGCATACAGCAGGGTAGCCAGAGGGAACTTAGTGTTAAGACACTCCGTGTCCCCCACTTTCTGTCGAATTCTGGAGACATTGCGTATTGGGTAGCAGGACTCAACGCCGCGCTTTGCCTTGACACCAGAGCGAAGAAATGGAAATATAAATTTAAGTAAATATTTCTTCACCTCGAGTGGGGATCAGACCCACAACCAGTCGGTTTTATAGTCACACTTTGTGCCACTGCGCCACGACTGGCCTCTCGTCTCGTATTGCAGTGTTTTGCTAAGATAAACCATATTTTTTTGTCTTACCACAGGAGTTCCGAGAGCAATACTGTATCAACAACAAACAATTGGACTTGCTGGAACTGGAAAAGTCCAAGAAGGACAGATTCCTCGGATGTCTGTCCCAGTACCACATCGAGAGCCCATGTTCGAGAGCCAATAGGTAAAGATTTTTTTACATCATTTTGAGTACATTTATTTTCATTTAGTGTATTATAATTGTAATTTTAAATTTACAAATTTCAATTGCAACATGCAACTTTTAAAATATATGGCTATAATTAGGCAACTTTACATTGTTTCAAAGTATAACAAAATTTTTATCATAAAATAAAAACCGTAAAATGAACAACATGAGCCCAGTCGTGGCGCAGGGGCACTAAGTGTGACTGTTAAACCGACTGGTTGTGGGTTCGATCCCCACTCGAGGAGACGAAATATTTACTTAAATATATATTTCCATTTCTTCGCTCTGGTGTCGAGGACATGCGCGGCGTTGAGTTCTGCCACTCAACAGGCAATGCCTCCAGAATTCGGCAGAAAGGGGGGCACGGTGTCTTAACACTAGGTTCTCTTTGCCTGCCCTGCATTGTGCGGGATACAGCGTGAAGCAAATTTTTAACAAGATTCAAGGTTTCTTACTTCAGAACAAATATTTAATGAATTCAGAACAAATATTTTATGTGCCTTTTTTCGTTTTTGTCGAAAAATCGATTTGACAACAAGCCATGCTAAAACACATTTAAAAAGCAAATCTGCCAATATAACGAAATAGACTTAAATTATTTTGTGTTTCTATATAAAATGGTTAAAATAATTACATCAAAATAATTCAGATCACATTACCAAAATAACGAAGCAATCTCCTCAACTCATTACCTTGATACGTATTCCTTTTGAAAACAACAACGATTCTAAAGTTAAATTGACTAGATAATAGATAAAACAAGATAGAATACAACAGAGGAGCGAGTTGAAAACCATTTAATTCGACCCCTCCCCCCCCCCCCCCCCCCCCTCCCCCCTTATCTCGTTCTCGATGGTCCAATCCATCACTGCTTGACAAATAAAACAAGTACAGTACAGAAACGATTTATTACGAACTAGAGACTAATAATTTTGCATCTCTACCGTCTAAAACTGGCAAGAGAAGGCTTTGAATATTTTATGGATGAGTAGATCCTTCATGCTTCTCATGAGGATATAGGAATTGAAAGAACGAGGCCCCAAATAACGTTGTATTAACTTTTTATCGCATAGCTTCATCACAGGTATACATTTTGTTGGGATCCACAGAATGTATCGGACATTATAAAAATACTTTGTTAGATACGAGTAAACTGTTTTTGTTCAGGGAATTGGGAATGACTTTGTAAAGCTAACTTATGTAATTTAGAGTTCGAATTTGATGTATAAAATGTGTATTATATTTTACACTATTTCATTATAGTTTTATTCTTTTCCGCAAATAGCAGCCGAGCCTAGTGTAACACACTCCGTTTCCCACTTACCGCCGCTCGAGGCGTTACGTGTTGAGCGACGGAGCTCACCAGAGCAAAGAAATGAAAATAATATATATTTATTTTTGGCATCTTATTTATTTTAAAATTAGACAGAATTAATTAATTGAGGCCAGTCGTGGCGCAGGAGCACAAAGTGTGACTGTAAAACCGACTGGTTGTGGATTCGATCCCGCTCGAGGAGATGAAATACTTACTTAAATTTATATTTCCATTTCTTCGCTCTGGTGTCGAGGCAAAGTGCGGCGTTGAGTTCTGCCACTCAACACGCAATGCCTCCAGAATTCGGCAGAAAGTGGGGAACGTAGTGTCTTAACACCAGGTTCCCTCTGCCTAGGGTAGGCAGGCGGAACCTAGGCAGGCTGTGTGGGATACAGCGTGAAGCTGATAAAAAAATGATAAAAAAATTAATTAATGATATAACTTTGATTAATATTTAACGATAATCATTACTTGTCGTCAAGTAGAATTTTTTTTTTAATATTCATAATACTTCTAAATAGCTGTTAAAATAAAAAAAAATAAATTAGCTTCACGCTGTATCCCGCACACAGCAGGGTAGGCAGAGGGAACCTAGTGTTAAGACACTCCGCTCCCCACTTTCTGCCGAATTCTGGAGGCATTGCGTGTTGAGTGGCAGAACTCAACGCCGCGCTTAACCTCGACACCAGAGCGAAGAAATGGAAATATAAATTTAAGTAAATATTTCATCTCCTCGAGTGGGGATCGAACCCACAACCAGTCGGTTTTGCAGTCACACCTCGTGCCGCTGCGCCACGACCGGCCTCTAAATTTTCTCATAGCTCAAATAGCTGTTTATAATCCCTAATGTTGCAAGTTGTACCGTTTATAACATATTTAAGTTATAAATTTAAATTTAGGGACAAAATCAAATTTGTTTACGAAGAATATTATGGATAGCAATTTAGTTCGGGATTAATACGCTTAATTTAGTTCTGTCAACTCATAATACAGATACTGAGGGAATCCATCATGTTATTCAATTTAACGTTCAGTGGATTAGACGTTTAAGTTATTTAATAATTTATATGAGAAATTTGGGTGGGATTCTATAATAAAATATAGTAGTATAATAAGTAAAGTATTTCTTATATCTTAAATAGATTTTTTATATTGTAATTCAAATTGAAAATATTCTTTCTTCAAAAAGCGCGTCTATCTCCACCTTAAAGGCCGGCAACGCACCTGTAGCTCCTCTGGTGTTGCACGGGGTCGTGGGCGGTGGTAATCACTTACCATCAGGTGACCCGAACGCTCGTTTGCCTTGTCCTTTTCCATAAAAAAAAAAAAACTCTAATAAGCACTTTTGAATTATCAAATGAACATAAAAACAAAAAAAAAATAAACTACCACCGGTTCGGAAGCAAAACTGCCCTCCGAACCGGTGGTAGCTTTTTTTTTGTTTATATGTCCATTTGAATATAAGGAAATTGTACGTACTTTGGGGGTGCGCGATTTGAGCCTCCACGTGGAGCACCCTGGAAGCAGCTAGGTCCGGTAATGCATAGTCTAGGCAGGCTGATCCCGCCGCTCAGTGAACTGGAATATTCAAAATGGTCAAAAAAATGGCCCACAATGGTCAACAATAGCCCTTACCGAGCATGTTGATTGAGGATACGTTTTAAAAGATCAATCCGACCTGCGACTGTGCCGCTAGCCCACACACCACGGCACACTTACTCTCTTGCCCGAAATATCCGTTCAACAGTTCGTGTAATGATTTAACTATGGCACAGATGCCGCATTCAACGTAACTAAATACTGGTAAAATACAATCAGAATTTTCCAATCGTTGACACGAAGAAGAAAATTTACTTTGCACCTAAGTAAAATTAGTAGTAGTAGTAGTAGTAGTACCTAAGTAATAAAAAAAAAACAAATAATTATAAAAATCAAGTCGTGGCGCAGAGGCACAAAATGTGACCCGCAAAATCGACTCATTGTGGGTTCGATTCCAATTTGAGGACATGAAATATTTATTTAGATTTATATTATCATTTCCTTGCTATGGTGTCGAGGTAAAGCGTGGCGTTGAGTTCCGCCACTCAATTCAGATTTCGGTGGAAAGTGGGCAATGGAGTGTCTTAACACTACGTTCCCTCTGCTTACCATGCTGTGTGCAGGATGCAGCGTGAAGCTTATTTTATTTACTTTTAAGAAAAATCCCTTGATCGAAATTTTTATCTACACCGTTCTTGATGTTAACATGACGGCACTTTCTCGATTTCCATTACGTATATATAGCCTTATATCAAAATAAGACAAATTGGAATTTCTCAATGATAGAACATATAAAGGTAGCCTTTTACTTTGTAAAGAAAACAATATCGTTCTCCAATTTCACATATTATAGAGCATCCATCTAATACCATTATATTAGGTCTCTTAACCTAATCAAAGTAACAGTTGCTGACCCTACATATTGACCCTATAACATAATTTATTGGATAACATACATCACATTTATTTATATACAGAATAAATAAACGAAAATATATGAAATATTCTTCTAATGTGAATACTAACGGATTACATTAAAGAACTACCAAATGTTAAATAAAATGATGTGTTTTGTACTCTTTTTTTTAATTTTTAAACTTTCTGTCCTGCAAGACTTGAACCCAGAATAGCTAGCTAGCGAGTAATAGATATTGAAGGGATCGTCGTGGCGCAGAAGTACAAATGTGACTGTAACGCGAGGGTCGTGGGTTCAATTTCCACTCGATGAAATGAATTAATAATTTATGAATATTTTCATTTCTTCGCTCTGGCATGGAATGTTTTAATACTAGTGCCGCATACAGCGTGATTCTTTTTCCCCTTTTTTTTTATTTTTAAACTTTCTGTCCTGCTAGATTTGAACCCACAACATAATTTAACCAGTAATAATAATAGACATCAAAGCCTAAACATTACCTGCGCAATATCACATCGACCTAACATCATAATACTATCAATATTAAACTTAATTAAATTTTCTCAACGTACAACGTTGTTATTTCAATATTGATAAAATTACCACCGTTGGTTACAAAATTTGACACGGTTTCAGTAAAATAGACAAAATACGGACCAAAATAAAACTTGAAGTTTATTTTTGTGGGTGACTTGGACAATGTCTGATCATACACTTTGATCCTCATTTAGAGGAGTAAAATTAACTTTATTAAATAATTTCAATTTTCCCAGTCTGATATGGCAAAATACGGTGTTTGGCTATCTCGTAAATGTATATACAGAATGGTAGTGTCAGCGCTCCTTTTAAGGAAACAGCATATAGGGTAGAATATTTCAAGCCTATATCTAAAGAAATTAATCAAGATACCTCAATAGATTAGACGTAGGATTTTTTTTCATTTCACGATATTTGCCAATAACGTAAACACATACTACTACAAAAATACTACTAAAGGTTAAACAATTTTGAACTTTGCTGCCCATACCTCGACTCGATTTCGGAATGAGGCGTATGGGCCGGTTTTCCTTTGATAGGTCTATGTCTGCGTGCGTCGTTCTGAATAAATGGTGTTTTATTTTACAACGATAAATTTATTATTTATTTTGTTTAAAAAAATCACTTTTTCATTTTTGGAAAATAAAAAATGTATTAGGCTTTTATAGAGTAGTTAAAACTGTGGTTTCATTTAAAGTGGTGCTGACAAAAACACTCTGTATACGTAATATTGGTAAATTATTCAAAATTGCTGGTAATTACTTACTGTAATTTTAATTGTCACCATAAAATTTATGTTTTTAATACACAAAATACACAAAAAAGAAGTAACGAAATAACTTTTCTACAATATAATATATTATCTGGGACCACATTGTCGATTAAAATTTAAAAAAAATCAGCTTTACGCTGTATTTCGCATACAGCAGGGTAGGCAGAGGAAACCTAGTGTTAAGTCACTCCGTTCCCCACTTACCGCCAAATTTTGGATGCATTGCTTGTTGAGTGGCGTAACTCTACACCGCCCTTTGCCTTGACGCCAGAGCGAATAAATGGAAATATTTTTTTAATTTCCTCGAGTGGGGATTAAACCCATAACCAAATTAGATATAAAACGAAACATTTAGGAAAATATATAGTTTCTTGAATTAAATAAGTAAAATAAAAAAGCTTAACGCATTGTGTATTTGACCTCTAAGTAGATTTTCTCAATGGACGGTCTCGGGGTGGTTTTAAGGTAACAAATTGTATGTTTCATTATTCTGTCCCTCCATAATGGAATTAGACTTCAGGGGTGCGAGTGATAGTCAAATTTATTAAGTCGTTTCACTTCCTTAAGTACCACAGTTGATTAAAATGTGTGAAATATTGCTTTGGACTTTAAATTTTCTGAACGAAAATCTTGTTATATATATATATATAAGTTGTTATTTGTTTAACTTGCGACGTTGAGTTCCGCCACTTAATCCTATATCCTTCAAGTTTTGGCGGAAATTTGGGGAACTGAATATTTTGCTATGTGCGGGATAAAGCGTGGAGCCAAAAAAGAAAGACTCTTAGATTTGTATAGGAAAATGTATGTAAAAAATGAATAATGTGACATTCACAAGTTCGATGTTCGATATTAGTACAGAAAAAAAGGGAGTATCTTAACACTAGGTTCCCTCTGCCTACCCTGCTGTGTGCGGGATACAACGTGAAGCTGATTTATTTATTTTAAAATAATATAATCTATCTCTATTTTCGTTACGATGTTCAATTTACTACGTTTTGAAATATTTTATACGTAATTTTAGCGTGCATGTCTAATCTATCCTAGATCTTTTCGTCATCTTCAAATATGATGATGATGATGATGTCAACAAAGAGATTCTCTCTATAAATCCCTTTTAGAAAAAAATCACATTTCCCTCAAAAAATATGACCAGTGATAGTTGTACATATGTATTATACAATTTATAAAAAAAATACTTTTCTATTAAAAACAATAGCTCAGGTAACATATCTATAAGAAAAACACACGACTCCATGCAAGAAGCTTATCTTTTTATAGCTTCGCCTTTTACGATTCATAACGTCATATTATTCAAATTGATACGCTCCCATAAAGACATAAAAGCGAAATAGTTTAAGAGAAAAGTGATATGATTTATTTTATGTGAACATAAAGAGAAATGCAGAGAACAATGTATCTAAATTTCACCTGGGGTTGAAAATAGATAAAATTACAGGTTAAAGTTCAGTAATATTAGATATCTAGTGTATATCATAGCATTTGTACATTCTATATGTATTCTGTTGGGAATAATGATCGATATTGTAGCTACGAGTGCTGAAAGTTTGAAATATTAAATTATAGTTAGTCGATGGACTTAAATTACTTTGGTAGTTCAAAAGTTTGTTTTCAATTATAGTAGTCGTATTTTATGTATTTGAATACTTAATAATAATATACTTTTGTCGTGGTCTGTTTTTCGAGGCCTGTACGGTATGGTACTGCAACGCGACGATTGTGGGTTCAATTCCCACTCGGGGGAATGAATTATTAGAAGTAATATTTTCATTTCTTCGCTTTAGCACCAAGGGAAAAGCCTGGCGTTGAGTTCCGCAACTCGACATGCAACGCTTTGAACTTCGAAAAAAATCGGTCGAAAGAGACTTAACTAGATTCCATCTGCCTACCCTAGTAGGTAGGTATATACGGGATACAGCGTGAAGCTGATTTCTTATATTTTATTTATCTGTTTTATAAAGCCATTTTTATTCCAAAAATCCCCATAAAGTAGATGAAACTCGTAACTTTAACTAATTTATTTACATACATTCAGTATTATATTCAGATTTATACTTGCCACCAGCTTGCAGCAAAGCTATTGTAGAATAAACAATTTTCACATAATTCACTGTAAATTCCTTTGTAGATTTCCGTGTTGAGTAGCGTAGTCCAACGCCGCACTCCACACAACCATTCCGATCAACACGTAAATTTTAAACTCGAATACTTCATGCCATGTTGGCGCATTTGGAAAATTTCAGAGATACATCTGCTCGTATGTAACTCGAATAATGTTTATTTTGTAAGACTAGTTGTTGCTGCAATTTTGCTTGCTTGGACTTAATCCATATTTATTTTACTTACTTAACTATTGTCTTTCAAATCAAATTAACAAATCAAATCAGCTTCACGCTGTATCCCGCACACAGCAGGGTAGACAGAGGGAACCTAGTGTTAAGACACTCCGTTTCCCACTTTCTGCCGAATTCTGGAGGCATTGCGTGTTGAGTGGCAGAACTCAACGCCGCGCTTTTACCTCAACACCAGAGCGAAGAAATGGAAATATAAATTTCAGTAAATATTTCATCTCCTCGAGTGGAGATCGAACCCACAACCAATCGGTTTTACAGTCACATGTTATGCCCCTGCGCCACGACTGGCCTCACGACTATTGTCTCTATTTACTGATAGCCCAGAACGAACGAAGGAGATTGTATATTTTGTTGCTTGTAACATTTTTAAAGTGCTATCCTACACTTAATGCCATATAAAGTATGTATATTTTATTATAGATAGCCTATAGACTTTTTCGTAACTTTAGGTTTTTTCGTTGAATTAAAAAAAAATTACTCTCTCTCTCTCCACATGTTTATTATGTTAGTATAAATAATTATTTTTTAGTTCTGATTTAGATTATTGCGTTTGCATTATCTAACAATTTAAGGCACTACGTTTATGAATTCGGTGTCGCATCTACAGTTAGACACTTTTGTCTACGCCACGACGGTGTTACTTAAGATTAAGAATAGAATTAGAGGCCAGTCGTGGCACAGGGGCACAAACTATTGGCCTAAGATCCCATCGTTTAAAACTGTAGGGATTAGATTTTCTAATGAAACTTATATTTAAGAATGTTACATGATAGTAGAATAGATTACACTAGGGTTGCCCAAAAAATTCCTGCCGCAATCACCTTTAATTAATGTTTTTCGTAACTCGTTTTTGGAGAAAATTGCACTCATATGTTTTTAGATCGGAAGAGC
>JAATLQ010032890.1:0-87957 GCA_013421005.1 Heliconius erato x Heliconius himera
CGTAGCTCCGTCCTCCACCTCCCGCCGTTCCGGACATGGCGTGTTGGGTGGCGGTCCCCAACGCCGCATTCGTCGCCACTTGACACACCAGCGGGGACGCACTGGTGCGCGTCGCCTTGGGGGGACGCCCTATCAGTGCGCTCTCTCGAGCTGCACGTGGCGGATGGAACGTTGCAGCCCTCGTAAGGGCTGGCAGGGGTCGCTGCGAGCAAGCCTTCCATCTTGGACCCCCAATCTTGCTTGCTGGATTTAATTGTGTTTCGTTGAATTATTTTCGGTTTTTACTGGAGCTAGTTTAATATATTATTACTGCTTATTTGGTTTCTCGTTTTAGCCCGTTTACAGCAGGGAATACAAGTGGAAACTAGTATTAAGACATGCGCCTCTCCACTTTCCTCTGAATTCTAGAGGCATTGTATATTGGGTGGCGTAGTAAAACGCCGCGCGTTGAGTCGCTACCAGAGCGAGGAAATGAAAATCAAATTCCTAATATTTCATTTCCTCGCGTGGGACTCGAACCCGTCAAGTTGATAAAAACTAAAGAAGAGATATTTTGTTTGGATCTTATATAAAGAATAAACATTTAAAAAATCTATATACATTTATTAAAAGCTTACAAAAGAAAAACAGTACCGATTGCACAATAATCATATTGTATAGTCCATTCCATGCTGGTTCAAAAAACATGCCTTCCCAGCAATTTGGTTTAGTTCCAACATTCTCTACACACTAGCATAAACATTTACGACCTTGTTAGATCTGATCCAACTTTGAAATCCCCCAATCTTGATTCTATTAGCTTTCATAGGAAAATTGTACAGTAGTTCAAAATCTCATTGTCAGAATAAGAATGTTATCAGTTCCGGTACATCGAATAAGGGTATGGAATGTACGAAGTTGTAATGGCCGAGAGTAGATTTTGATTCGATTTGATAGCTCCAGTTCTAGTGTTTGTTTATTTTATTTTGGTAGTATGAGGTGTAAAGATTTATTTACAATGGAGAGCCAATTGACGCGTATAATAATGTGATGGCATTGCTATAGCAACGTGTATGCCACATACACTTTATAAACAAATATTGTCAAATGCGTGATAGTGTGTGTAATGTTTTATTTATTGATTTAAAGTACTTTTAAGCATTCTTATTGAAAAATATAAGCATTCTGCACTTCTACAGATATGAATTAGCCACTTATTTTTTTTATAACAGCAAAAATGTATACTATGACGTATGAGAAGAAACTACTAAACATTCTATGGGTTTACCGTGTGGGTGTCGAGCGCATCGTGCAGTGCAGTGCCAGATTGAGGTCCTTTTAAATGCTCAATATCACTAACCTTAATTTTCCAAGTTTCCTCTTTGTACAGACGCCAAATTAAAATAATTTTAGTGCCGCCTTCGAAGTATATAAAAAAAAATCAGCTTCACGCTGGCTGCTCCACACAGCAGAGTAAGCAGAGGCAACGTGGAGGCAACACTCCATTCTCCACTTTTCATCGGATTCTGGAGGCATTACGTGTTGAGTGGTGGAATACTCGATACCAGAGCCAAGAAATATTAGAATATTGATTAATTAAATATATATAATAGAAATATTACATTAGTAACGGCTTTAGACAATGCAAGATATTTTACGAAAATATACAGAGTTTTCATTGTTGTACTTCTAGTATCTACTTCTACCGCGTACAAATTAACTCTAAAGTCTAAACTTATTCCTGGTCAGTTCGTTAGTAACCTCGAAGTATATGTTTACTTGCCGATAGAGAATGCTATTTAGCGAAGTCCACTTTTTATACATTTTTGTATTAAATCTTGTGTAATAATTAATAAAATAATAAATAATTTCAACATGCAATGCCTCCAGAATTTGTTGGAAAATGGGGAAGGGAGTGTAAATTAGGTTCCTTCTACCTACCCTGCACTGTGTGGGATACAACGTGATGCTGATTTTTTAAATAAAAAAATAATAATTACCAGTAGGGCCATTCTCGGCGTAGGAGCACAAGTGTGTGCCGGTAACCGCGACAGCTTATCCCCATTCGAGGAAATTAAATATTTTATATTTTAATCTCCACGCTTTCTTCGAAAGTAGGGAACGGAGTATCTCAACCCTAAGCTATGCTCCAATCTAGGGTAGATTAGTGATGAGGATACAACGAGAAACTGAAAAAAAAACTTAACAGTAAAGATAAAATTACATAACGAATACATAAGAGCCGCTATTTGCTAAATTAATTAGTCGAGCATCTGAACTTCTAATTCACGTCAATGCGAGCGTAAAATGAAGTAAACACCTCCGTACAATACGTGAGACGTTACGTTATTAAGAAATGCTTCCGAATTCCACCAAAATACAATTCCCTTTTGATAAAATTTCAATTTATTACTTAATAAAGTAGCAAAATTTATTATTAAATAAAGTTTAATATTTAATAAAGTAGCAAAAGTTGAAAGTTTTGCACCCCCACCCACTGTTTTGTAATATTTGGAGTTAGGTACGTTATTAACAATTTCCAAATAACTGGTACCTATTGTAGCAAGTTCTCTGTCAGTAGTTAATTAACGCAAACCGCAACGCCTGTGCTGCCTAGTCTAAGTTGTGGGCTAAGATGTAAGCGGGTGAGATTTGATTTGGAATTTAAATTTATATATTTTTTGTGACAAACGAATTTGTGGCAAACGTTAGTTTGCTTTGCCTCGACACCAAAACGAAGAAATGAAAATATAAATGTAAATAAATATTTCATTTCCTCGAGTGGGGATCGAACCCACAACCAGTCGATTTTACAGTCATACTTTGTCTCCCTGCGCAACGACTGGCCCCTAATATTGATTATATAAGATATACCATATACAACTGATAAATGTCTTATTTTTAAACAAAAAATGATAATGTGCGAAATGGAGTATATAATAGACGGAGTAACGCATCGTTGGACATGTTTTGACTACTGTGAGGCCGTAGAGACTATAAAGATTATTTTAATAAAATAAATAATATATTTATAAAATACAAAAAAAAATATGATATATACATTTTTTTGTGTTATACATGTATACAGACTGAAATTTAAACTAAATTATGAAAATCGCTAGTTTTTCTAGTTTGGGCTGAACTGTAGCAATGAGCATCCGTGTGGGAGGACACTACAGCTCACAAACTTTTCCAGCAGAAGGTCTGTGAATAAGCAATTTTACTTTACGAAATTTTGAAATTTATCGCTTTTGACTTAAGATCTACCATTCTTTGATTTATATATTTTTTTTCTAGCTTAACGCTGTATCTTGAATGTAGCAGAGTAGGCACAGGAGGCCTAGAGTTGAGACACTACGCTCCCCACTTTCCGACAAATTCTGCAGACATTATGTGTTGAATGGAGGAACTCAACACCGCGATTTGCTTCAACATCAGAGCGAAGAAATAGAAATATACATTTAATAGCTAAAAATGAAAATATCAAACATTTCTCGATCCTCTAGTAGGAATCGAATCCACAATCTCGTAAACGCGACACACATTTGTGCCCCTGTCACACAATTTGCTCTTCAAAACTATACCAACTACAGATAAGTTGAAAGTTGAATATGTCATAATCAACAGCCTCTAACAGTAAACTTTGAATTATGTTTGCCTAAAATAGGATGTATTATTATAAACCTTCACTTCTTGTGTGTTTCAAATAAACTTCGGGCAAACTCTTAAACACTTTGAATCTTACCCGTGTCCTATTACAGAGACATTTTCGGGACTTACAACAATTAACACGCACGAAAAGTTGCCAGCTCGTTAAATAACGTAACGTTTATTTACTCGAATCAAAGACGGATATAGACTTAATTAAATAAATTGAGTTCTCTTTATGCAAATAAACTTATGCTTAAGTAAGGAATGTGAAATAAGTTTGTGAAGCTATATATATAAATATGTATATTTTGTTGGTGTTTTTGTATGTAAGTGGGCTTATATGATCAGTGGACTGGTTAAAAGTTTTGATTAGTAAGGTGAAGGACTATGAATTTAATCTTCATAAATTGATACTTTTGTAATATTGTAGTATGGTTATCTGTTTAACTTATCACAAACTATATTTATTAAATCATTTTAATGACCATTTTTTTGTTATCTGTATCCCGCACACAGCAGGGTAGGCAGAGGGAACCTAGTGTTAAGACACTCAGTTCCCCACTTTCTGCCGAATTCTGGAGGCATTGCGTATTAAGTGGCAAAACTCAACGCCGCGCTTAACCTCGACACCAGAGCGAAGAAATGGAAATATAAATTTAAGTAAATATTTCATCTCCTCGAGTGGGGATCGAACCCACAACCAGTCGGTTTTACAGTCACACCTCGTGCCGCTGCGCCACTACTGGCCTCCCGGTAATATTTTTTATATAGATATTTATTTTAATTTGTTCGCTCTTGTTGAGTTCTGCCGCTCAACACGCAATGCCTCCAGAATTCGGAATTGATATTTGTATCCATTGATTAATCGCTTCATTCTCTACTATCTTATTTTAAAGGTCCTTCAATAATAATGATAATTCTTTTGTATAGAACGACTGTTGAAATAAAAATATGCTAAATATAAGAGATCCTCCTCTTAGATCGAGACTTGAAATTGGAACCACAACTACTGCGTATACTGCCAGCCAATTTACAATCTGGCTATAATATTGCTATCTTAAAAGTAAGAAAAAAACCTGACAACAAGTGAACGTATTAATATACATTCTACGTCTAAACACCTGACAACAAGTAAAAATATTAACACATTCTAGATCTAAAATTACACAATACAAAATATTGCAGAAAAATGTAAGCCAACCAGTCACACATTAGTAACTGCCTATCGACAGAACGGAGCACTCGAAGTTATTCTCGTATAGGTGGAACGAGACTATTTTCAATCATCCCTTTGTCGTTTCCCGATCGTGAATAGAAACGACTGTTATTGTCAGCTTCTATAAAAACGTCACTCAAATTTATTTTCTGTGCAAAACCGAACTTGCTCAGCTTGAGGCCAGTCGTGGCGCAGGGGCACAAAGTGTGACTGTTAGCGCGACTGGTTGTGGGTTCGATCTCCAGTCGAGGATTTGACATTTGTAATGTTTATTTAAATTAATAATTCCATTTCTTCGCTATGGTGTCGAGGAAAAACGCACTGTTGAGTTCTGCCACTCAACACGCAGTGCCTTCATAACTCGCAAAGTGTTCCTACGGAGTGTCTTAACATTGTATGTATTAATATTGTGTTTCCTATGCCTAACCTGCTGTGTGTGAAGCTGTAAAAAAAAAAGACCGAACTTCCCCTACAAGCTAAGACGGTTTTATAACTCAACCAAAGTATTAACTTAAGCAGGAAAGACGAGAATTTAATTAAAATTTTTAGAAGAAATTTTTGTTAGTCCTTTGGCGTTGTAGATTATCAGGAAGCTTATTATTTTAGGGATCGCTAAGTAATCAAGTTGTTTTGTTTTTTTCATTTCAAATTTGTTCTAGTATTACGTAGTAGGTGGTCCATTACGTAGCTTTATAGATAATTAAGAAAAAGTATTTACTTTTTAAAATTAAAAACATCTCGTTAATAAAATGGATAAATTCGCTTCGTAAGCAAAATTATAAGTAGTATGTATAGTAATTAATCGTTCTTTTTTTCGGCTTCACGTTGTATATGGCATGTAGCAGGTTAGGCAGAGAGAGCCTAGTGTTAAGAAACTTCGCCCCTCATTTTCTACCGAATTCTGGAGGGATTGCGTGTTGAGAATAGACAAATATGGAAGATATCAAATATTTCATTTTATAACTATGTATTATCATTGAGGCCATTATGTATTTATACGACATATTGTGAGTTCGATCCCACTCGAGGAAATAAAATAATTCATGTTTTCATTTCCTCACATTGGTAACGAGACAAATCGTGGCACTTTCAGCAAATTCGGCGGAAATAAAGGAACAGAAGTGTCTTAAAGGGAACGGAAAGACACTCGTCATACAACTACATTCCAGGTTTCCACTGCCTACTCTATTATGTACGGAATACGAGTACGGTATTAAGCTAAAAATAGAAGTTACACTAGTAACTAAATTTAACTTTAAATGTATTATTATTTTATAATAATTTTAAAAATAGATACTTTTTTCTCCGAAACATGTTCTCTCGTCTACACTCGGCAAGATGTTTATATTATATAAAAAAGAGGTTACAAAATATCACACATCTCTACAAAAGGAAAGGTTACCAATACGCATCAACATGTACGTTTGGGGTCCGATAGGGAAAGGGATTTTGAAGGTACATTTCCAATAAAGTACGAATAGGGAGTATACTGAGTGTAGGCACATTTGAACCGGCCCGACGCCTTTCCAGACGAATTTAGGTAAATTCCTATTTTGCGACATGAGCAAATTTGTAATGGATCCTTTGAAAAACGGCACCCAAATTGACGAGGAGTTCGCCCCGAAAACTCGATATTATACGGTTGGGCTGAATGTTGTTTTAGAATTTAAGGAACGGCCGCTTTGTGACTAACTTTTCCAAGCCGATGGCTAAATGGTAATAAGGTGAGTTAGAGGACGCAAAACTTGGTACAGTTTTTATTAAAAACTATATTGGTTGGTACCTTTCATTAATATGGCTACAAAAAATACAGCTGCCTAGAAAGTTTTAATAAAATTTTGCTCGGTGAGGCTAAGTTTCCAATACAAATTCATCAAAACGTCAACGTCGTTGGGTCTAGTAAAATTATTGTTTTAGGTTTTAGTAATAGTTTTTTAGGATGTTTTATAAGACAATTTATTGCGCTGGAATAAATATATACATGTTTTGATACCTCTATTGTATTTGAGCCCAAAATTAATTTTAGTTTTTCTTTGTATCTTGGTCTGTCTCTTTATATGAGCATTCATAAATTAATATCAATATAAAGTATTTCATTCGAAGAAGTACAACAGTAGTAGTCGACAGTATAGACATTCTGTAGCGTTTGGCGCTCCGTTCTCTCTGACTACCCTGCAAGGGATAAAGCGTGAAGCTAAGTTAAGTTAAGTTAAGGTTAAATACGACAGGAATTTCAATTAAACGAACGAATTAAACGAACACGCGTGCCCCTAGTTCATTAATGAGAACCAAGCCAACCAACCACACCAACAAAAGCTAATTAATATCAGATTTACGCTATATCCCGCATCCGAGGGTAGGCAGAGGGAACCTAGTATTCAGACACACCGGTCCCCACCTTCCGCCGAGTTCTGGAGGCAATGCGTGTTGAGTGACGTAACTCCACGCCGTGAAACCTTATTTATTTTCCTAAATACTTTAGAAATTAATTCTGCTTATCATACATAACTTTAGGTTATTATCCCATGTTTTCATATTGTTAAAACAAAATTACTAAACAAATCAAAATGATATCCATCATTTAGGATGAATACATTATTCTTACCTTAACATTTCAAGGAAGTATCATACGGACCCCGATATCTCGGCAAGAAACTAAAAACACATTTATCCACGTACGTTCGCAATCAGCGAAGGTGCGCCCAATAAATTCCAGTCTCACTTCACGATAAATCGAAGCTTCTAGAATCCTAAGGTTCGTAACGGCCTACAAATTGCCCGTAGTTACTGTTATTTACGTGATGCGGTTTTGAATGTACGCAATATATGATGGACATATGTACAGTTGAATAATGTTTATTGTATATATTTAGTGAAGGCAAAGTGTTTTGCTTCGGCGGATTGGAGAAATATTGATAATATGTGAATATATTTGGTAGCTGAGGTAATAAACCATTTTTAATATGCTTATAAGACAGACGAAATTGAGCGTTTTTCAACAATTCTTCTTTTGAAGTATAAACTTGATAGCAAAATTGATGGTCTTGGGTTTTATTTGCATTCGAGGGAATGAAGACAAAGCGTAGCGTTGAGTTTCGCCACTCAATACACGATGTCTCAAAAATCAGCGGAAAGAGAAACTGAGGTTCTCTCTGCCTACCTTGCTATACGTGGGATACAGGGTGAATTTAAAGAATACCAATATAACCTTACCTTACCAACCTTACCTTACAACTTACCAGTATGAATTGTTTTTTTTTTATAATGAGGAATAATTTACAAATTACTTAAAGGGATAATTATATTTTCTATTCTTTGCTCTGGTGTCGAGGCAAAGCGCGGCGTTGAGTACCGCCAGTGAGTACGCAATGCCTCCAGAATTCGACGGAAAGTAGGGAACAGAGTATCTTAACACGAGGTTCCCTCTGCCTACCCTGCTGTGTGCGGGATACAGTGTGAAGCTGATTTATTTAACTTATAAATTCTTCTCACAATATTAATGTTAATAATTAATCAATTTCTAAAATTAATTACTTCGACTTTTGATTGAACGTAGGTGGTTCATTATTACCTTCATTAGTGAAGACTAATTGTAACTACTAGTTTAAACTAATAAGCTGAAGTTGTAGCTTTGTGCTATTAGGTATAGGTAAATGTGAAGAATAATAATGATCATTTACGCCGTTGTAGAGCAGGTAAGGAGGCAAAGAGCGGGGTTGAGTTCCGCCACTTAACATGCAATGCAGCAATCTCATAATGCAAAATTGGGCGATAAGTGGAAAATGAAAGTGTCTAAATGGGAACGAAGTGTCTTAATATTAAGTTTCCAGGTTCCCTCTGCCTAGATTTTTATGTGCGGAAACAGCGTGAAATTGTGTTTTGAAATTTCATTTTATTGTGAATTTGTTATATACGCTCCTGTGAGTTACCTCAATTTAATATTGATTGCGAAATCAACGTTTTGTCTTGAATTATGCCAGTTTTCTATAATAATATTTATTAACAACATTTTTTTCTGTTATTTAGCAATACCATTGCTACTAAATATACAAAAAAATATTACCTTACGTATGTCATACAAAAAAATGTCAACACTCTTAAAATTTGCGTATAATGTTCAACATAGCGAAAACCAATTTTGAACATATTACATGAAAATTGTAATATAGGCATTCAATAGATATTATCATTTCTTAGGAACATTTCACGCTTATTGATTCCTGACGAACTGTACGACGGTTTTCGTAGAATCTTAAATAGGCTACAAAGTATGGATAAGATCGTAGTCATTATAATACAATTGCCTCCTTCATTCTTATCGCTAGGTCTTGGATATTTTTAAAGTAAAAGTCATTTCTGTGAACGTGGAAGACGCAAAAAATGTATTGTGCATCTTTAAATACCGTATCGCGTGACTTCTACTCTTTACTGCTGCTTTTTTTTTAATATTACTGTAAAGTTTTGTGAAAGAAATCAAAGGAACGTCAGTTATGTTTTTATTATCTTTTTGTATTGTACAGGGTATATTTCAATTTGTAATAATCAATTTACTTTTTATTAAGGAAATATATAAATTAAGTGCATGTTGAATCGCGGAACTCAACGCCGCGTTTTGTTTTGCCAGTACAATTAAAGTAATTAATTTCCTGGGTGTGTGAATCTCTTTTTATTTATTTTACATAACTTATACTATTACTATTATCAAGATAATATTAGAATTAGATAAAAAGAAATTATTAGATATATGTAGGTTTTATACATGTTTATGAACATAATACTTATTATTTAACATAATAAAAGAATAAATACGTTTAAAATTCGCAGTATTAATTAATAAATATATTATAATTCCTTAATATAATTAATAATTCCTTTTCAATATTTGTTAAATTTCCGCTTCCTGAAATCGTTTTCGTGTCAATATTAATTATAACGAAATGTATTTTAACACGATATGAAATAAATTTTATATGCCAGCAAAATTGCCTTGGTGTGGGTTTGAATCGATTAGGACGCTTTTTATAAATAACTTTTTGTCGAAAATGGATAAATGGAGAACTTAATGGTTGTATTTTTTATTATCTTAACTTCAAACTGGAGAAACGCTAATGTTATAACGGTTCCTTCTTTCAGTCCATTTTTTGAGGCCCTGCATGATAATTGGCGGAACTCAACGCCGCTCTTTGTTTTCTTACCAGAACAATGAAATAAAAACATTTCATTTAACGAAAGTTAATCGAACCCACAATCATCGCTTTCAGAACCTGACCATGTCTAAGACGGCCTCTATCCTTTAAAATAAAAAAAAAATGGAAAAATTAATAAAACAACCCTAAGGATTAATACATTCTATCTTTGATCTATAGACATAAACTAACTAGAAAACGAAGAATCGAATTTCCATTGACCACGCGTAAGTCACGCGAGGTATCGTTTAAGATTTTTTCCTTAATTCGCTCACTTTAGCTATGTATTTTATAGAATTCCTTTGACATGGCATCCAACCATTAAATCGGGTGATTGCTACGTCAGCCCAAGGTAAGGTAAGTAAGGTAAGGTAATAGGTGACCTCTCTGTGTAATATTGTGTAGAGTATTATAAACTTAACTGTTCAAGACATAAGGATTTCAATCGCTTGATGATTATTTCTTTTGGTAATGTACCTATAGGTCTTTTGTTTTACGTGTGAAGCCAATGATTAAAGGTGGTTGATTTATGTTCGTTGATTTACGATCACAAAACAGTTATGTAAGTTTTATAATAATTTCAAATAGACATAAATAGTTATGACAGAATCAATTATAAGTAAGTATTATTCCCGACTGCTAAGGAAGGGTTATGTTTTTCGCGCGTATCTTGTATGTATGTATTATTCTTAATTACCTCATATCTCCAGAACTGCTGAACGGATTTACATAATTGAGATATCGTTAGATTCGTATTAGCAGCCCAAGTGTTCTTAGATAAGTGACGTTAAATAAAAACAATCATGGCGGCTGTGGGACGCCATTGGACTCAGTGAAAAAAAAAATTTTCGCTTCGAATACCACAATATGGGTCTCAAATTCAAGAGCTTACTACGAGGATTTCAAAAAGGTATATCATTTTTATGATTACCATAATGAATTCTAACAAAAAAGTGAAAAATAAAAAAATAATTGTGAAAACAAAAACCCCGACTGCATAAAACTAAAAAGAAAACAAACAAGTCCAATAGTTTAATAGGATTAACAGTCGGGACCTCTTTTATATTGTTTAGTTGGTCAGAGTGTTATATGAAGTATTTTTCTTTCCTAAGTATGGAATTACACGGTAAAATTGCTTGATTATTTTAGTATCAGTACATGATTACAAATCTTGTAAATCTGGAACTCAAGCCAATTTCGGGAAATACTGTCTATCCTCCACGACCTTTCTATCTTTTAATGAAAGTCGCAAACAAATCGATTTAGATGTTCCGCAGAATAGCCCGAATAAACAGAAAGACTGACAGATAGACAAACATTTTAAAATTGTTTAATTTTGTTTTAGTATCGTGTAAATAAAATCGATATACAAAAGTTTTGTTTTAAAATCACAGACAGAATTCAATTTTACTTGTGTTTTATTTTAAAAATAACTCATATAAATATTTTATACTGACCATTAAAGTAATTTAATATTTTGAAATTGAACTTTAAACATGCGTAATACCTATATGCCACGGGGAATATGTCAAATCAAAACCGCTTACTGTCACTTTGTTAAAAGTAGTCCTCTCTATACTTCACATAGAATCTTAAAGTTTTTCTATTTAAAAAAATACGCGGAAAAAAGGAGGTTCGTGTTTTTAACCAATTTCTGTAAGAAAAGTGCCTACTTTTGCTCTCAATTCGATTGTATTTTTATTTTTTTTATATTTGTTACCTCAGAAATTTTACAACTAACCGATTTTGACAATTCTTTTTTTATTTGAAAGCTAGTGCGTCCCGTGTGGCCCATTTTAATTTGGTCAAAAGAGAAAATCATTTATATCTTAAATTTGCATTATGAATGTTCGTGACAAATTTACAAATAACTCAATATTCCGTCAATTACGATGATTTTTTTTTATTGCAAAGTTTACACTTTAAGGGTATTTCGTTGAACACTTGAAAATTTGGTTAGGTTCTGATTGTGGGATCCGGATGGAATTGAAGAAGTTGGTTTTTTTGTTAAAGATTGTTTCTTCAAATAGAAAGGGGGACTCCCAGTTGGAACTTCCTGTTAAGACACTCTGTTCCCCATTTTCTGTCTAATTTTCGAGACATTAAGAGTTGAGTGGCGGAACTTTAAATTTTATGAATATATCATATTATGTTATTAATATTTTTTTCTCGTTCGATACAACAAAGGTCGAATTATTGATTTTACAAGATAAGGTAGTGAACACGCAAAAATGATTATTCCTAAAAGCCTATAAAGTTATGGTAGACTACGTTTCAGGCTTGAAATCACGTAATAAAACTTTCGTTATTAGGGTTCCGTATTTATAAAGAGGTCAAGAAAAAAGAAATGACAAGTACAGCAGTGGTCCACAATGTCTTTAGAATTAGGCAGAAAGTGGGGAACGGAAGTGTCTTAAGACTAGGTTCCTTCTGCCTCCTCTGCTGTTCGTATGATATAGCATGAAGTTAAAAAAATATATTATTCAAAATGTTTTGAATGGCAACATAATACAATATACAGTTTAAAGAATCCTCGATATTACGCGCTGTTGAGTTCCACGAATAATGTCTCCAAAATTCGAAGAAAAATGGGGAACCTAAAAAAAATTAAGCACATTACAACTGTTGCTACGGAATCCGTATATTACAATACGATCGCACTTGGTCAGTTTTATACTATTTACATGCTTTTTATTCCTGATTACAGTGTATCGATTCGAATTATTCAGGGTCTTGCGTGCTTCGCCCCAGTCATGACCTAGTACTTTGAAATATTTCAACCTAGACTCAGCTGTAATAATACATCTAGAGCCGGTTGAATTGGTATTCGTGTAATTACAAGCGATTATATCATATAACATGTTTATGATAGAAACTCATGTGACATGTCATGTAATTTAAATAATTTTGACTCACTTCTAAAGATAAATTGCAAGTGTTGAATGAATAAAAGGGTAAAAAGAGGATTGAAGCTGGTTGTGGTTCAGGGTTACGACTGTAAACGCTACAGGTTATGGGTTTGATTCCCACTCGAAGATATGAACTGTTTAATATTTTTATTTTCTCACTATGGTTACTTGGTAAAGTGCGACCTGGAGTATCGCCACTCAACACGCAATGCCTCCAGAATTTGGCAGAATGTGGGAGCGGAGTGTCTTAAGACTAGGCTCACTCTGCCATTGATAGTTATTTTCATTTCCAAGCATTGGTGAGATAAAGACATTCGTCTGCACATCTGTTAAGTATATTTATCTTGAGATAGTGTGGAGGTATCAAGTTGAAACTAATGTCAAATATTCAGGTCTATATTCCCTACAAGCAAAGAAAAGTCAAGCTTTTAAGTTAACGCAATCGAAAGATACGAGCATTTATGCAACGTTTTTGATGCATTTTGCATGAAATTCGGCGCGTAATCAAAATCTACAAGTAACCTTCTTCTCGTGGACCACAGATTTGAAAGTTGGCACGAAGTAAACTACACTTTAAATACAAAATAAAGAAACAATCCGAAAAGGGAAAAATTATAGGTATCTCATAGAAAAAATCATCACAAACTTACATTTGTACTATATTTCATATAAAATGAATGCATATAGCCGCAAACTTAAGATTGTCAACTTTTATAAGTTGAACTTCCCGCCGACCCACAATCCTGAAATTAGTACAAAAGCCACGATGGGCGAGTCCGATTCTCAATTAAGCGGCTTTTAACGTAATACAATTTACTACAGATATTTTTTTTTCGGAATTACCTTTTATAATATTTTTTCTTATTATTGAATTTCAAATAGATTTAAGTGCAATATATTATTATCTTTACACACTGCAAAATATTTTTTTATCAATTAAATTTTAATGGACTAATTACCACTAAATATAATAAACATAATTTAAGACTATGTAACAATAAAATGATATTTTCCCAAATTTCTGTCATAAGATAAGAAAGGCTGAGAGGAGAACGTAATACGATAGCTTGAATGAGACCAGATTGCCAGTCATTACGAGAAATTCCCCCAAACACCTTGTGATTTCCATCTGCCACGCCGTTTAAGGTGTCCACACAGAATAGGCTAATTCTGCAAATATTATACGGCTGGGTCGGACGGAGGCGTTTACATTTTACCCAACGTTTGGGATCTCAATTGTACTAAACATAGAAATTCCACATTTCGTCGACTCCACATTAAGTGAGACTTAAGGTTTCCTTTTATTTCCAGAGAAGATAAAAATGGTTCGGTATAAATTCATCCAATATATCCACTTCGGTTTGCTTCTTCCGCCGTCGTGTGTAACTTTTGACTTATTTGAAGTATTTTTCCGATTTGTTTTGAATACTGTTTTGATTTAAAATATAGAATAGAATCCTTTCAAAACTTGGACACTATGTTTTTATCTGTTTTTGTTTCACAGTGTGGTGTTTTGAAAGATGTTTGTTAGCAACAGCGTTGGCAGTGGAAAGTGTGTTTATTTAGAAATCAATTCAGCTCAATATTTTATATAAAATGGCAACTTCATAAGATTATTACAGAGTAGATTTACTTGTTTGTCGATAATTAAGACGTTTCTTTACAAAAGGTAAATGGGAAATGAGTGCTAAATATTAGATAATGCGCTGTTCTTGTATTGTTATTTTAGTATTTCAGTCCAGTTACGCTGAATTACAATGTCGGTAGTAACTTACATGGTTTGTATACAATACTCTAAGTAATTGGTTCGAAATAGAATCTCAGTCAATTAATTATTAGCAGTTTAATTTACATTTTTATTTCATGCTTGTAATTTTCGAAGACCCAACTATACACAGAATGTCTCAAAAATTGGGCGTAAAGTATGCGGGATACAGAGTGCAGTTAAAAAAAATCACGCAAACGAAGTTGGGAGATAACTAGAGTTTAGATATAACTATCAATCGAAGTCTGACTTTAAACGTGATGGTTGTAAATTCGATTCCAACTTAAGGAAAGATTATATTCAAATTATTGTCATTGATCCTAGCAGGGGTACAAGTCCCAGTAGATTTGATTTACATTCAAAACCTCGAGAATTCGGCGAGAAGTGAAGAACGGAAGTGTCTCAATTAGGTTCCCCAGTTCCTTAAAAAAAACAATTGTTCACCAAAATTAACTAAGTGTCGAACACATACTTATTATTTTAAAAATTATGCGACCTCGAGCATCGTAGGCCCAAGCACTCCGGACGACGACGTTAATTTATTAAAGCCGGTATCTCGACGTGATGTGGTTAAAACACATGTACATTTTAATTGCAATTTTAAATAAACACATTCGGATATTTGCTTTACTCTTGTTAAGTAAGCCGTTTGTTTCTGTGGTTTTGTACGTATTAATAATGAACTCATCACCTTATATAAAGTAACGTTATTTTCTATTGTATTTTATTGTATAAAGTAATGAATAATTATATATTTTATGATATTTAATGTTATTTATTTAAAATAAGCTAAGTGTGGAGTAACACTTTAAATAAATGTTAAAAATATATTTATTGTTTTCATTTCTTCGCTCTGGTGTCGAGGCAAAGCGCGGCGTTGAGTTCCGCCACTCAACACGTAATGCCTCCAGAATTAGGCGGAAAGGGGATAACGGAAGTATCTTAACAAGTTCCCAAGTTTCCTCTGCCAACTCTAATATGTGCGGTATACATCGTGAAGCTAAAAAAAAGAAAAAAATCTAAATTTGTTGTTTGTTTTGAACGTCTATCTAGTATTACGGCTAGATAGCACAATGAATGTGGTTTCGATCTTTAGTCATGAATGTTGAAAATCAGCTTCACGCATAATCCCGCACACTGGGTAGACAGAGGAAGCCTAGTGTTCAGACACTCGGTAGGAATCAAACCCACAATCTGACGCATTTACACACGCTTGTGCCACTGCACCACGACGGCCTTATCCAAATCCGATATCAGAAATCCGTTATCAATATTGTTATAATACATTCAAAAACCATTTTTTTTTTCAAATATAGTCAAGTTAAAAGCTAACAAAAGCTATACTTGAAAATATTTAATTGCAGCCGCAATCCGCTTGTCCCCTCGATCAAATGTAATCTTTTATTTCGGGCCCTTCCATACAATAACGTCCTTGCTGTAATAGCTTAAGGGCCACGGATTTTGACACACAGTGGGCTTAATCAAATTATTCAAATAAAGCACATTTTCTCGTCTGACTGGCGCCGGCGAGTATTCAGCAAATACTTATGTTTACTGAAGACTTGTTCGAAATTGCAGTCCGTTCTAGCTTTGCACTGCTTGTAAGTGAGAACTATGTGAATGACATGTTGAGGGAGAAAGTTTTTTTTTAATTTTAAATGATTTCGGGTAAGTTTTGGGTGTCTTTAAGTTCTTTTACAATGTATATTTAAATTAAAATCAGCTTCACGCTGTATCCCACATACAGCAGGGTAGGCAGTGGGAACCTAGTGTTAAGACACTCCGTTCCCCACTTTCTGCCGAATTTTAGAGGCATTGTGTGTTGAGTGGCAGAACTCAACGCCGCGCTTTGCCTCGACACCAGAGCGAAGATATGGAAATATAAATTTCAGTAAATATTTTATCTCCTCGAGAGGGGATCGAACCCACAACCAGTCGGTTTTACAGTCACACTTTGTGCCGCTGCGCCAGGACTGATCTCAAACTTGTTTTAACTTTTTTAGTATAAATATTTTTAAGCAGAAACACTGAATCAGTGTTAAACTAAAAATTGTTAAAAAATATAATGACTGACATTCAATACAATAAATAAAATTTTAATACGTTTATTAATCTCTTAATTATCTGTAATTGTAGTTGTCATTGCAAATGCATCGCTGAATATCAATAATATCCATAATGAATACATCTAATTTACGTCATTATAATATTAGCATGTCCAGACCGTCGTGACGCTGTGTGACAATGTATGATCTTAAATGTCGAAGTTTTGAGTTCAATTCCCATTATTCCCATGAAAAACCTTTGTAACGCAAGGGCACAAGCATGCGACTATATACGAGACGGTTGTGGGTTTGATTACCACTCGGAGAATATTTTTTTTTATATGGTCATTTTCTCGCTCTCATAACGTATAACGGCTCTGAATTCCGCCACTCAACACGCAATGCCTCAAGTATTCAGCGGAAACGGAGTGTCTTAACACTAGATTCCTAGATTCCTTCTACCTGCAAGCAAAAATAAATAAACAAATTTATTATTTAAAATATAAACTAAATAATAAATTCCATTATTTCACGTCGATTCAAAAGGGCTTTCAAATAAATAAATTTATAAAAATGTCACCAGGAAAACTAAAATATAGTTTAATTGAAATATATTTGGTCGCTCGAGCTGCAATAGATTTTCACTGATTTCCCTGCAGAGAATGAAACTCATTGCTCAGAATGAACTCTAGTTTACTGTTAAAATTACTTAGTAAGAATGTGTTTATACTTTACGTGTATATGTACGTGTATTTTACGTGTTTGTGTACGAAAGTTCTTTTGATATTTTTGGCCATATAAATAAAATAACAAAAGTAAAGTAAGTTGCAATTGTTTTCTTGTGCTAATGAAGGATATTTATTATCTATGAATGATGTGTATACATATACTTTTGTATGTTTTTTTATTTTCATATATTTTTAGGGTTCCGTACTTTTTAAGGAAAAAAGAATCTCTTACAAGATCACTCTGCTCTCTGTCTGTCTGTCTATCAAGACCATTTATCTCAGGAACGCTTGGAGGTGAAATCCAAACCATATACTCAGATCTACGGCACCATGATTTCCAGATAAAAAATGTATTTCTATATTTACTTAAAAAAAATCTATATTTACTTAGAAAAAAGATATGGCCGTTTATATCGCAAAAAACGCGTATTTCGACACTATAAAGAGAATTAAAATTCATAGAATAATTCTCGTTAACCTAGAGTTATTAAATTTGGCAGGTAGTATCTACAGGCAGTACTAGTTCAGAAAAAAAAATCGGAAAACTATATATTTATGGCTAAATCCTAAAAAATAATAGCCTTTAATACCAAAAACTGGTATTTTGATACTATAAAGGGAATCAAGATTAATAGAGTACTTGTGGCTGCCCTAGAATTATGAAATTCAGCTAGCAACTAGACAATACTAATTCTGAAAAAAAATATCCGTGTGTAGTCTTCTTTAAATTATATTCTTAAAAAAAGGTATCACAGATTAAACGGAATGCAGTTCTGAATATATCTACTATTTAACTTAGAAAACAAAAAGAAACAGAAAGAGAGAAATACTTCTCCACCCATAGTACATAATAAAATTACAAAATAAAAAATAATTTAAAATCGATTTATATTAACTTAACAATAGCTCATCTTGATAGTTAAGGGTTAATTGAATTTGAAATGCCAACTACTGTAACGTAAACCATTTGAAAGCTCAAGCCAAGTCGCTTTTTGAAAATCTAATGAGGCACAGCTATTATCAGTATGGTACATTTGATTTTACGCTTCCAAAACTCGACGACCTCATTCTGTTGTGCCAAGGGATTTTAAACCTTATTCCTTACTAATTACGACGTTACAGCTATTCATTATTGAGTCAACAACAGTAATCTATTTAAGCAGCCAACTGCAAAATCTTTCAACGTAACCCCTTGTTTATTGAATATCAAATGGAGTCAGTGAGTTTTATATTTATTATTTTTATATAGATAGATAGATAGATAACATTAGTAATAGCCGGAAATCAAAAAGAAAAGAGAGAATATAGTGATGAATCATTCCGTTCTCCATGTATTATTCATTTAGAGATATTGGGGGTTACGTCGTAGAATCCTATGCCTTCCAATATCTATAGACATGTATTTGTACTGGAGCATAATATTATGAACACTCTACTGAGAAAATTTTGAACAACAATTAATATAATTTCATCGATAATATAGACCTTAGTAGTCCTCCTAGCAGTTTTACTAGTAAGTTTAGAAATTGGAAATTTTAATCCCAGTAGATATTCCACTACCATAAAACCATTATTATATTCATAAAGAATATATATACCCATTAAAAAAATTAAATTAACAACAAATCATTGTAAACTCGTATACTGACTTCATCGTTGCATAGTTAAGATACGTATGATTGAAAGCGATGGTCTTGGATTCAATTTTTATTAAGTATATATTAATGTGGTAGTTTAGAACTATTCAAGTTTCTTAATTACAAATATAAAGTTGTATTAAAGTATGTTTACGTATTCGACTGCTTTATTAGATTTATAAGAATAGAGTTATAACACGGGGATTGACGCTAAAAAGCTGTAAAGCGGAGTAACTCAACACTAAATATTCTCTACACATCTCACAAATTCTTCATTATCTGAAGATATAAAATAAAAATAAATAAATCAGCTTCACGCTGTATCCCGCACACAGCAGGGTAGGCAGAGGGAACCTAGTGTTAAGACATTCCCGTTCCCCACTTTCTGCCGAATTCTGGAGGCATTGCGTGTTGAGTGGCAGAACTAAACGCCGCGCTTAACCTCGACACCAAAGCGAAGAAATTGAAATATAAATTTAAGTAAATATTTCATCACCTTGAGTGAGGATCGAACCCACAACCAGCCGGTTTCACAGTCACACCTCGTGCCGCTGCGCCACGACCGGCCTCATATCTGAAAATATAATATAAATAAATAATATATTTTTTTTACTATTTTTAAAACTGGACTTATTAATAAAAAAACATTGCTTGCAGTTCGATTAATTCAATTAATAATAAAGAGTACGCTCCCCAGCTTGTCTTTAGCCGACCTAATTGCTTGTTCCAATTAAAAAACAACATTTTCATAATGAAAAATTGTATTTTTTATATGAAGTTTCGTTATGTTTTACTTATTTTTTGATATTTCTGTTACAAAATTGTTTATGTTGATTGAAGCGGTAATATAAGAAATTCATCCAATATTTTTTTTTCTTGATATGTTTCATCTTATTTCCTACGCATTTTGAAGAATAAAAATGTATGATGTTTTTCAACATAATTAAATGAAGCCGAGGGTTAAATACAGCTATAAATATATACATTGTGAATAAGTAAGTTTCAGTCTTCTTCTATATTAAAATTTAAGCCTTAAAAATAAAGCTTGCAATATTCTTCAAGATAATATAAAAGAACTAATATTCATAATGAGTTAATAATATACGAAACATTTTATTTTACAACCATTTTTAATTAATATTAATGTTGAATACAATTTTTTCTTTTATTTTTATAAAATAAATCGGAGGTCAGTCGTGGCACAGGGGTACAGCAGTAGTAGTAACATGCGACTATAAACAAGACCGGTTGTGGGTTAGATTTCCACTCGAGGAAAAGAAATATTTTCATTTTCTCGCTCTGGTTAAAAGCATTGAGTTTTGACACTCTACACGCAATACTTACAGAATTCAGCGGAAAGTACAGAACTGAAGTATCTCAATGGGAACGGAGTGTCTTAATACTATGGTCTCAGGTTGCCTCGTATGTGCGGGATAAAGCGTTTAAAAAACTCTCATCTAAGCTATGTCTCAATTTACTCCTTATCCTAATTCTTATTCATAATACATTATTCGAACTTTACAAGATAAGATCCAAACAGTATTTTTATAGAAGACGTTAAACTAATGCTAATTTAAAAAGTACTGTGGAGATGAGCAAAATACGTCTAGACGTGTCTGGGAATGGGATGCAAATGGAAATAGAAATATCTTCGAGCTATTCAAAAGCTGAGATTTTAAATTTCTTTATCAGTTATCTGGTGGGAATCCAGGAAAAAGGCGTTTTAAGCTATACATAGTATACAAAATATAGTTTAAAAATATAGCATTAATTATATCTTTTTAAAAAATATAATTTCTTCAAGAACTTTACGTTTAATAGCATCGGCTACTATATACTATCGCTTAATACGAAAGAACCTAGTGCCACGACACTTCATTCTCCGCTTACCACCTGAATACAATATATTGGATGTTATGCGGCAATCTGAAACTCTGTTCTACTAGGTACTACTATGGGTTTGTAAGATAATATGAATCAACCACCCAAGATACAACAATTCAAAATACAGAGGCAAAAAGCATCAAACTTTCCTTATTATAAGTGTATTAAAAATAGTTATTTTATAAAAAAAAATATAAATCAGCTTCATACTGTATCCCGCACACAGCAGGATTGGCAGAGGAAACCTAGTGTTAAGACACTCCGTTCCCTACTTTCTGCTGAATTCTGGAGGCATTGCGTGTTGAGTGGTAAAATTCAACGCCGCGCTTAACCTCGACACCAGAGCGAAGAAATGGAAATATACATTTAAGTAAATATTTCATCTCCTCGAGTGGGGATTGAACCCACAACCCGTCGGTTTTACAGTCACACTTCGTGCCGCTGCGTCACGACTGGCCTCAGTTATTTTATTCATTGAAATATTATAATTTTAAAATAGTTCTCAAGAAACTGACTTGATATTTCAAAATGTAGTCTTAGAGCCATAAATTGTGGCATTTGTCTCTTTGTGTGGAGAACGTAAGTCGACACCAGTCGGCATTATGCTAATGACAGACGCCGTCTCGACAGATTCGTGCCTAATCAACTTATTTAGGTGTATGGAATTATGAATAAAGTATATGCTAAATATTTTTTAGTTTCACGCATTATCCCGCATATTGCAGGGTAGGCATGGAGTTCACTTTTCCACTTTCCGTTTTTGGTCAGATTTCGAGATACAACACGTTAAGTGGCGGAGTTGAGGCAGAGAAATATTTTATACCCCCGAGTTTGGATTGAATTCACAATCATTACATTTTTATTCAGACGTTTCTCCACTGCGCCATGATGATCTCATATATTATGTAAATTTAGCAAATCCTATATCGCATTGTTAATCCATTGTAAATTTTAGGGTGTAACCCTAAAATTTACAAGTTTAATTTTTGTGCTATCTCGGAAAATAAATACAAGTCTTCTGTTTCACATTCTGTTTCGGTGCAATTTTGTTACGGCTGTTCAAAAATCAAACTATATCACAGACACGTTAATACAAGATGCTATACATCTCTACTCTGAACAGAATAAAGTAAAAGCTTCCCCTCTTTTCCCGCGTAGCGAACTCCGTTGCGTCGTAAAAGAGTAGTGCAGTGCCACTTCACTTTGCCCTCTCAGAAAAAAGCTAAAGATTACTGTCAGAATATTAGGAATTATATTATATTTACTTAGCCTAACCTAAAACGGCAAAAGCTAAAATACATTTTATATTTTATTGGTCTTATAAAAATTATAGTAAGTAAATCTCATCTTATGTAACGTAAATAATCGTAAATAAGTTAAGCTTATAACATAAAACTATACGAGTACATTGTCATAAGTAAAAAGTTTTAATACAACTTTTTTTAGTTGAAGCAGTCTTGGGTCGTTACCTTAAATTGCGTGGGAAGGCAATACGAATAAGGAAACTAATATTTATGAGGATGCATCGTTATAAACTTTTCTAGCCATTTGCCAAAAACGAAATCTTTCGATAAGTTCTACTTCCTCAGTTCCAGCGGATTTCCAAACAAAATGTCTTATTTTAGTACGAATTTGTTTTTGTTTTGTGTGAAAGTTTAGATAATTTTGATTGATTCTGCTGTTTCTACAATATCATATGTTGAAATAAATTATCATATATCACGTCTAAAAAGTTGTTACTAATAGATTAATTTGACTGCAATAAAGGTAAAATATACAACAAAGTAAAATCACATAAACAATATGAAAATAACTTTATTTTTATAATATAAAAAGATTTATACAGTATTTGAACGAGTACTACGAAATATATATTAAAAAAAGTCTCATTTATTTTCATTTACGGTTTCTCAATCTATATTTTTCTAGTTCAGTTCAACAAGTCCAGCTAATTAAAGAAAAAAAAAAACAAAAAAACAATATAAAGGCTTACCAGCCACGACGGTCGAACCCGTTTGAAACGTGCCCAGCGTACTAACGCCCCAGAGTAAATAATAAAGGAAGTGGAACACCAAGACTGCTTCACGTAGACACTATAGCTCTTATTACTAAGAACTTAAAGAACACAATTCATTATCAATATAATTTTATATGAACTGTACTTCTGAAATATTAACAGCCTGAAGAGGTTATGGAATGAGGAGCACCATTGAACGTGATTGCAAATTAGTTATATTATTGCGTAATTCGTAAATTGTATAATCAAAGTTAGGGGTTAGATTGGTTTGCCAGGTTTGATTTTGGCATTTTTAATTATTATTTGTGCAATTAAATATTTATTGAGGCCAGTCGCAGAGGTTCAGGAGGTCAGGTTCGATTTCCGCTCGACGAAATGAAATATTTAATATTTTAATTTCTTTAATTTATCCGCACTTTAATTAACCGTAGCGTTTGGCGCTCCGTTCTATCTGATTACCCCGTTAGGGATAAAGCGTGAAGCTAGTTTAGTTTAGTTTTTCGTTTCTTCGCCGTGGTGTTGAGGCAAGTCGCGGCGTTCAGTTTCGCCACTCAATACGTAACGCCTACGAACTTTAGCGGAAAATGGGAAGCAGAGTGTCTTAATAGATTAGATTCTTTGCCTCTGCCTACCTATTACATGTGGGATACAGCGTGAATTTGAAAAAAAAAAAATATTTTCATTTTATTTTATTAATTTAAGCATTTCATTTGGAGATTTTATTCCTAAGAGTAAATTTCAAACGCTGCGCTATACGACATGTATAACGTAGCGTTTTAAATTTTGTATCTACATTGTAGGCAATCTAACTATATTAACATAGCCTGTATTCTGTACCCAAGACTTCAGAGTTTTAGTTACTATGTAATGTAATGTAATTTGTCTGTTAGTCTCCATATTTAACAAATAAAATTTTATACTAAGACCCTCTGGTACTTATTTCATGCCTGTATTATATAAGAAACATTTCATATTAGGTGACGATCCCAAATCCAATAAGGTTTTATAAGACTGGACAAACATAAATATGTTTTTTTTTCATCTTGAAGCTGTATCCCACTAGTACCAGAGTAGGCAGAGACAGCCTAGTGTCGAAACACTCCGCTCTCCAATATCCGCCGAATTCTGGAGACATGAGTATTGAGTGTATTTATTTATTTATTTTCTTTAATCACGCTGTATCCCGCACACAGCAGGGTAGGCAGAGGGAACTTAGTGTAAGACACTCCGTTCCCCACTTTCTGCCGAATTCTGGAGGCATTGCGTGTTAAGTGGCAGAACTCAAAGCCGCGCTTTGCCTCGAAACCAGAGCGAAGAAATGGAAATATAAATTTAAGTAAATATTTAATCTCCTCCAGTAGGGATCGAACCCACTACACAACGGCAACGTCGCATAAAGTAACAAAATAATAGGATGATTTTTACCGCTACCTTTATCGCTACTTTCGAAGTAACACTAAATTTTACGTTAAGATTTAACGCAATTTTAACCTTATTATTAGGGTATTTTTCCGTTAAGTTAGCAAGTATGGCTACCAAATAGTAACGATACTTCAGTATCTCTATGGCATTACCGATAATTAACGTTAATTTTAAATGTGAATTGGTAACGTTAACAAGCCCTGCCCACAATCAGTCGGTTTTACAGTCACACTTTGCACCGCTGCGCCACGACTGGCCTCACGATTTCTCAAATAAATCATCTATCTTCAATTTTAGCAATACGAATGTAAGAGCGATAGTGTCCGATACAACAAAGAGATTTCAAAGTAAAGAAATCACTAGGTACCCATCGGTAGGCGTAAAGCGTCCGAGGTCGAATGACGCGCCCTATCCGATTACAAGGGTGACGAGCACTTGCTGATAAGGGTAGCGACAGACGACAGATCTATTTATGAAAATTAATATGATATTGCGTAATATTTAAAATTTTGTACGTTAAGAAATAAATAATTGTTGTTTTCAATTGGCGTTGAGTTCCGCCATTCAACACGTAATGTCTCAAAACTTAAGCGGAAAACAGTAAGCATATTGTTATAACACTAGGTTTCCTGATATCCTGCTATTTACAGGTTACAGTATGATGCTAAAAAATGAAAATACTGTATTGTATATTAAATATATAAAAGTAATGCATATATGTTGTGCACTTTGCATAACAAACGTTCATTACTGTATAAATGCAACAGCATAGTGTCGTTATTGTAAATGGTTTACAAGGCAATAGAAACATAAAAAACATATTAAATTGTATTTTTTTATCAGCTTCACGCTGTATCCCGCAACAGCAGGGTAGGCAGGGAACCTAGTGTTAAGACACTCCGTTCCCCACTTTCTGCCGAATTCTGGAGGCGCTGTTTAGTATTGTATTTTTTTTATAAACATATAATATTTTTATTAAATTCCAAATTTATGGGTTAAGAACAAAATTATCATAAAATTTACTATTTCTTTTACAGATGAAGAAAATCCTATCCAACGCAGAACAAAACTTTGAAGGTATTTGCTTTGAAGCATCGACGTCGGACGTCCGAGGTCGATTGACGCACCCTATTCAGTTACAAGGGGTGCCGGGCAATACTGATAGGGATAGTCATCTGGCATTTTGCTTCTAAAATTCTGAAGAATATATTTCTATTACGTTAAAGATAAATGATAAATATATTATTTTAACTTAGAAGCCGTCGTGGTGCAGGAGCACAAGCGTGTGACTGTAACGCAATGGTTGTAGACTTCAATTCCACTTGAGTAAATGATTTATAATTTTCTTATATTTTCATTCAAACCAAGACAAAAGCGTGATTTTTGCCAATGAACACGGAACGCCGCAGATAATGGGGAACGGAATTTCTTAACATTAGGTTCCTTTTGCCGTGCTATATGTGGGATGCAACATGAACCTTTTAACTATCTGCCAATATAATATATTAATTTAAAATTCAATATGAATGGTTTTTGTAGCCGAGCGAGCATTGACAGGAATTCCCAAAAATGTTAAACGAAAAAGCGGCATTTTGCTACTTACAGTCAAAATGGGAAACGGAACGCAGAAACGTTTCAAAAGACCTTTTTATAAATTTATTTTAAACAACAACGAGAGACAAAGTAGTACAATAAAATCTCGCTTAATCCTAGATTCATAAACATACGTCTCTCATACACATTCAACTAAAAGAATACGTTAACCGCATGGCGCGAAAGTGTTGCAAATAAATGCGTGTCAGTACCTTTTTAGTACGACGAAAGCGCCCTCTGGCGCCAGTAGTCGTGACGCGTACAGGAATATACGTGTGGGATATACTGGACCCGAGGTGAGGTGGTGGAGATACGTATTTTTACGATTAATATAATAACTTTATCTTTAACTTTTTAAAGTAGACCTGATAATAATGGTATAAAAACTGTAATACTCCGTGACTCTAAGATAAACCACGTTATAGAAATATAATATGTGTTATATACATATATGGGAAAAAGTACAAATAAAAATGGAGAACCTCTGGCATCTTTTTTTGTAGAGAAACTTACTGAAAGTATTCAAGTTACTAATCGTAATGTGATTATAAACAATTGATCCTTAATATTGGTTTTTAATATAATAGCTAGGGCTGATAATACAACTGTTAAGCCGTTATAATAAAAAAACATTGATAAGACAAACATTTTTTAAAAAAGTGTCAGAAAATGAACCGAGCCTTGGTTACGGCGTCGCTGCGGAACACCAACTTTGACTTGCAGCCTAAAATGGAACATTCATGCAATTTTAGGTGATATTTCGTCTGATATACCTACCTGTCAAACATGATAATCATACCAGGAAAATGTGTAACTTCTGACGTTAGAAAAAAAAACATGTGACCAGATTATATATTAGATGCACTTTTTGTCTTTTTTTATGTTTAAAGTGTCAATAAAATTTATTTCTAACTGATATCTGTAGATTTTTATGAATATTTCTCGTAATACTTAAATTAGGTGACCTTAAAAGAAAGGTGTATCAGAGACGTATGTTTATGAACAATGAAATTATAAATATATTTTATGAATCTACGATTAAAAGGAAAAAAATATATCCTAGACGCTATCTAGTGTATACCCTTTTTTTTTGGATTGTTTTTTGAGAGGTCAACAGGTCGGTCTGCTATGAGGTGTTTCAGTATTATTCATTCTTTACAGAATAACCTGTATAAGTGATATAACTTTTTTTAATATTTTATCCGCTTAAAGTGTCAAAAACACCCGACTGCATTTTATTTAAGGTTGTGAAATGCCGAACAGGGCTACAAATTTTACTTCTCAATTGATTTTAAAAATATTTTTTTGCCACATGGTCTTTAAAATAGAAATTAAATGAAGAATCATTGGGCAATATGTACGAGTAGGCCTAAGTTCTTAATGGATCTCGTAAAAGTAAGTTGCATATGTGAATTTCCACCAATAAATAGGTAGATAGAAAAGATCGCGCACGTAGAAAGAAATAAAATAAACTCACTTAGTTCTGAGAGTGGTGTGAAGTAATTACAAAATACAAAACTCTTTGTTGGTGGAAATGTAAACCTATTTTATTTAAACAGAGTCCATTCCTCTTAAGCGTCACAGAGTTAAACAGAAAAAAAATATATAAATTACCTATTATGTTATAATAACATGATTTTTATCGCAAAAAAAAAAAGAAAATTAAATATATAATAAAAGAATAAAAAAAAAGGATATGTACCTGACTGACTGAGGTAAGACGCATGCACAGCCGTAACCGCTGATGGTAGAAACGTGAAATTTGGACAGATATTTATTGTCATAATCTGGACATCCACTAAGAAGGGATTTTGAAAAATTTTAATCCTAAAGGGATGAAAGTTTGTATATTTTTTTTTTAATTCGGCACAGATTTTTATAAAATTTGAAATTCAGACTCTTAAAAATATTTCATTGAACACGTGTTTCATGGTTTTTTAGAACTCATCAACTAAGGGTGCAAATAAGCGGGCAAAGCTGCGCGCGCCAACTAGTTTATAATATTACAAGAGAATATGATTTGCCTGTTACTCTTTATACAATTAACATTATCATAAATAATTTCAATTCACAATTTAACAATTCAAACAACTCTATCTAAATTCAGCATTTTAACATACCAATTTGCAACTTCTACAACTGCATCCAAAGTTAAACTGAGTAATAAAAGCAAAACAACAAAGACGCGTATCTGGCTTATTTAAGCAGAATAACTTTAAAGTAAAATGCACAAACGCTATAATTGAATATTGTTGTTATTTTATATTACAATTATTGTATAATTGCGTTTTAATTTTAACTTGGTCTTTTTTTTTGGTTCACGCTGTATCCCATATACAGCAGGGTAGGAAGAGGGATCCTAGCGTTAAGACACTCTGTCCTGCAACTTTTCACCTTTTCGTGTTGAGTGACAGAACCCAATGCCGTGCTTGTTGAAAATGAAAAAAAAAATAATTTCTCGAGTGGGAGTCTAACCGACCACCATCGCGTTTATAGTCAGAAACTGAGGCAACGCACCACGACAAACTAACTAACTTCATTGTTATTGTAATATATTATTTACCTATTTGAATTTCACATTTCAAATATTAATCAGTCAGTACTCATTTTCCTTTCTTTTATGTACACTGTAAAATTCTAATGTTGTGGAGATGAGATCTCTTCGTAGGATATGCGGAGTCAGCTAAGCTGATCGACGAAGAGATACACAGAATGGCAGGTACTGGCAAGGATATCACGGTGAGAACGAAGAAGAACGTGCTGGTTTGGGCCCATCAAACGAATGAGTGATGAAAGGATTGCAAGAAATATTTATTAAGGAAAAGTGAGCGGTAAGAGACTTAGAGGGAGACTTCGGTTGACCTTCGAAAACACATACCACACAATCCACGATTTGATTGAAGGTTCTGCTTGAATAGTTCTGTACCAAATACCCTTAACTCCAGATTGTAGCTCAAATATTCCTTCCAAAATGTGTGACACAAATTCCTAATCAAATAAACACAATCAGAAAATACAGAGTCAATGGCCATTGGATCATCCGTGATTCCTTCTTTGGCCGGTGTGTCAGCAATTTCATTACCTAAAATATGAACGTGTGAAAGAATCCATTGTAAAACTATTATATTATTCTGCTGATCATATTCATGAATTAATTTTAAAATATTAAATACTACAGGAATACCTTTAGGACTATAGGTACATCAAGACTAGATTAGATTAAAGTTCTAATAATAAATAAAAAATCTTAAATTGCAGTACAATTCATTTAAAAGAAAAAAATGTTTTAATCCATATTTTCCGAACATAGAACCATTATCTAAAACCACTAAAAATATAAGCCTAATTTTAGTACTAAAAACTTGAAAAGTTTCAATTTCACTCTATTTGCCTATATAAATTGTTTATAGTTCGAGAAGAATGGGCAATAGGATTGCAGGCTTTCATTAAAAGCGTGGCTTTACAACAGATCTTTTCATTATAGGATCTATTATTTTCTATAATAATAGGTTCATAAAATAAAAGCTATCTCACAGTTCCTTTGTGTAATAAGTCTGTGTATGAACGAATAATTATTCTTAAGATTTTATTTTTTGATTCATTTTTATTAACGTCTGATGGATATATAATTACCTACTTTTTATTTTTATACTGCTTTATTTTTATACAAATATTATAGAAAACGTGTAAAAAATTTAACGTAGTGACTCTAACCCGCTCCTCTTGGAATCCGTCCAAGCGTTTTGATCACTATGCTATAAGTTATTATGCACGTCGAAATTCCTGCACACTTGTTAAAACTTATGTACGTTGTTAGCAATTCTGTATGGAAAAACAAATAGAAATTTACTTTCCTTTTTTTTAGCAGAAGCTACCCAAACATAATTGCTAAAAATGATTATTTACTCTCTGCTTTATATATTTTTATCAGTTATAAAAATAATTTCATGCAGACATGCTGTACTCTTTTTCTTCAGCTTCACGCTGTGTTCCGCATGTAGTAGTGTAGGCAGAGGCCTAGTGTTTAGACACTCACTTTTCTCCGAATTCTGAAGTCATTGCGTGTTGAATGGCAGAACTCAACGTATATTGAGGCCAGCCGTAGCGTAGCGGCACAAAATGTGTCTGTAAAACCGACTGGTTGTGGGTTCGATCCCCACTCGAGGAAATTAAATATTTATTTAAATTTATATTTCCATTTCTTCGCTCTGGTGTCGAGGCTAAGCGCGGCGTTGAGCTGATCTATTTATTAACGTGAAGCTGATTTATTTGATTTATTTATTTATAAATTTAAGTTTTACAAAGATATTTTACTTACATGTGTAACTTAAGGAATGGTATAGTATGACAATATCTATGTAGCTTCGCACTTTCGTATCGATTAGCATTGAGCTATTGAGTTTCCGCAAAGCCATCGAAATCCTTGTGCGGTTTAACAAACTGTCACAGCATGCTTGACTTAGCGCCAGATAAGACGTGACGTGACAATGTTACGAAAATTTCGAATATACGTAAAAATATAAAATATATATATAATACTTAAAAAAAACTGATATAATTATAACCGACCAGCATCCGGCAGTATGTTATAAGAGGCCAGTCGAAGTAGATTAAGGGAACCCGGTGTTAAGACACTCTGTTCCCAGCTCTCTGTGGAATTCTCGAGACATTGCATGTTGAGGCGGATTTAAACACCGTCCTTCATCAACTATAGCGGGGAAATAAAATATAATCATTCCCCCGAATGTGAATTGAACCCACAACCGTCTCGTTTACAGTGAAATGCTGAGCCACGTCTCCGCCTCAATTTAACTTACTTTATTAAAAAAAAAAACCATAACAAAAACATCTATTATTCAAAAATCACAACAAATTTTGAACAAAAAGACTTAAGTTTATAATCGCAATCGCAATATATCATGATAACGTTAAATAAAGTTTTTTTTTCTTGTCAATAAAAATAGCTTTAAAGATAATAAAAAACAAGCCATTACTAAAAACAAATTGTGGGGAGTCCCCCTTGAATACACAATTTCGCTGCATTACTTATTCATACAGAATGTATCTATTTTTTACTCAACCCTGATTATAGTATGAGAGTAAATATATATAATAAAGTTTGAATATAACACGAGAATGAAAGTTTTATTGTTACGTTTGTTTAGAATTATATTTGTCTAAATAGTTGGTCGTTAAAATTTTTAGAAAAGTAATCGTTTTTTAAATTTTTTTTTAGATATTTAATTTTTAGAAAATATGTACCTATATAAACAAATTTAATTTATTTGAGGCCAGACGTGGCGCAGGGACACAAAGTGTGACTGGTTGTGGGTTCGATTCCCACTCTAGGAAATTAAATATATATTTACATTTATATTTTCATTTCTTCGCTCTGATATGGAGGCAAAGCGCGGCGTTGAGTTCCGCCACTCAACACGCAATGCCTCCTGAACGCGGCGGAAAGTGAGGTACGGAGTATCTTTACACAAGGTTCCTTCTGCCTGTCCCGCTGTGTGCGGAATACAGAGGGAAGCTGATTTATTTGATTTATTATTAAATGTATATAAAAAATTTAAAAGCAGAATAAGGCGAATAACACTTTAACAATGTTAAAAATAGGAAAAGAGAATTCAGTGATTCATCCCGTGGTATCAAAAGTACGCAGTAGGCAATTTATATCCAAAATCGTCCCTCCTTCAACGAGTCCCCCTCTCTTTATAATAATAAGTGAAAGTTATTTAAAATATTAATTCGCAGGAACCCGTGCCTGTACAATTTGAATAATTTAAAAATCAATCATATATAGAAAACAATTATTTTCACAAACTACACTTCCTGCTGTATCCCGCATATAGCAGGGTAGGCAGAGGGAACATATTGTTCAGAAAATTCGGTTCCCACTTTCCGCTTTGCGTGTTGAGTGGTGGTGCCTCGATACTAGAGCGAAGAAAGGAAAATTTAAATATAAATAAACATTTCATTTCCTCGGGTGGGGCTCAAACTACAACAAGTCGCGTTTACAGTCAAACGCTTATGCCCTTGCACTACGCCTACTGGCCCCTATATACATTTTTTCATAATATTTTTTTTCTCTATAGCGAAATTATGCACTGAATACTAGAACTCCAAAAGAAATTAAATCAATATAAAATTTAGTTATTTTCTTTTACAATTTGAAATTTAAATTCATATTGAATAAAATAAGGAAGTTTCTCCGAACAGAATCATTTGCACACTCAATTTAGCTCAAGAGTTCGCTGGAACTTAAAACTGACCGCAGTTGAACCGTTAAAATTTCAGTTTTAACAAATCGTTAGCCATTGCGATATCCATTTAGCAATGCAAAAATGGATAAATATTTAATTTTACTTATTTATTACTATAAAACTTAGCCGAATACAATTATTTATTATCATATTAATTATATATTTTGATTATTATTATATTAATTATATACTATGATTATTATTATATTAATATTTAGGCAAAGAATTTGAGGTAGTATTTTCTCTGTTTTAGTGAAAAACAAGACAGGTTTATTTTTCACTCTTCCCGTACATTGCAGGGTAGGCAGAAGGAACCTGGAAATCTATTGTTAAGACACTCCATCACATTACACTTCACATTTCCGCTGAAATATGGAAGCATTGTGTGTTAACTGACCAGAGCAAGAAAATAAAAATATCAATATCATATCATGACTTCCTTGAGGTGGCATCGAACTCACAACCTGTCACTTTTACAGTCACACGCTTGTGCCACGACTGGCCTCAGGACTAATCTTTAATTTTTTTATATAATACGCAATTAGTTCGGAAAACGGAGAACTGAATATTTTCACATTAAGTTATAACTGCTTACCCAACGGTATCTTGAAGACCACAAATAAATAAACCATATTATCGACGTATAATGCAAAGGTTGTGGATTCGATTCCACGTCCATAATAGCAGACTGTGAAGAACGAAATTTCAACATAGAGGTTGATTTCGTACCTACGAGTACGTAACTAGAATGAAACTAAATCAATACAATAAAACATTTTAATTGGAAATATTGGAAATATAAATGAATAATTAATTGCCAATACAGAATCGCATCGGGCAATTGGAGACCATATTTTGTTATAGTATATATTGATACACATACGTACATACATACATACATAGTGATCTTGTTACAAATACATATTATATGACAATGTTCAAACAAATAACAGCCTAATATCTGCCTATGCATAGAATATATGTTTATTTATACATTTTTAATTAAAACTTAAGTATGATTTATGTAGAAATTACATTTTTGGTACAAAATCATAACATTTATCGAAATTAAATATTTTTCTAAACATAATTTGTTAATGTTAATATATTATAGTTGCATTTAATTTGTCTTTCATTGCTCCCCTCTTGATTTTATTAATTTTCAGATAACAATATAAAAAAATGGTACGATTGAGCTGGGCTCTTAATTCAACTGGAAGGTAGGTGATGAAATCGTGAAATTCCCATTGCAAAACTACAATTTTGATAGAGTATGGGCTTGTTAACCTTAATACATTATATTTATTTCTCCTAATAATGAGTATCTAACTGTGAAACTGAAAAAGTAAGGATGACTCATGTTTTATAATTTATTAGCTTTTGAAGAGCTTTGAGGCCGTCGTGGTGCGGGGTATAAATGACTGTAAATGCGATTCATTATGCGTTTGCCCACTTGAGAAAATGAAATATTTACTAGAACTTATATTCCCATTTCTTCGCTCTGGGCTGGTTTGTCTCGACGGCAAAGAGTTCCGCCACTCAACACACTATATCACCAGAATTCGGCGAAAAGTGGGGAACGGAGTGGTTTAATACTAGGTTTCCTCTTGCTGTGTGCGGGATACAGCGTGAACCTGAGTAGGTATATAATACATTTAACATCAAATTTAAATAAAACAATGCAAAGCTTAACTAGACCAGTACTCCAAGCTAATTCACTTCGAAACTAAACAACTTGCAATCAATGACGTAAGCCGATGAGATGGCTAATAGAAACTTATAATCCAGGACGTGAGATCCACTCGGGTGGAGTTCGAAGTGATTTAGTTAATCATTGCGCGACAATGGGACGTGACCCGCTTGTGATAATCTAAAGTAATTTGAAAAGGAAAGTGCTTCGTAATTTTCTTAATTGATATTTTATAATACTAGGTTGAGGCCAGTCGTGGCGCAGGGGCACAAGGGTGTGACTGTAACGCGACGGTTGTAGGTTCAACCTCCACTCGAAAAAAATAATGTAATAACTACATATTTACCAATTGTACATTTAGCTAATAATATGTGTAACTAATTTAAAAACTGTACAGGAGTTAATATGCAAACATTACAGTTATTTTACAAAGAATATTATGAATCCTTACCCAAATCAATAATTTTACATTTAAGGCTGTTTCTGAAGCAGTACATTAAATTATTAAGTAACATCAGCACATTTAACAAATATAGGTAAAAAGAACGTAATGTTACAAAAATATATACATATAATAAATAATTAGCTTTATGTATATTTTATGAATATCAAATATCAACATTGGTCATATTTTTGAGTTCGAAACAATCAAAAATTCTTATAGAAGTTACGATAATGTCGTAAAAAAATCATATTAGAATATTACAGATTAAAGTAATAAAAAAAATCATATTAGAAGTCATTAGAGTTGTCAATCAATCCTGCTTATTAAATCAATAATCATGTATTTTAAGTGGGCGAAGCCGTGGGCGGGCCGCTAGTGTATTAATATTTTCGCTTCTTTCCTCTGGCACCAAGGCAAAAGTTCGGCGTTAAATTCCGTCACTCAACAAAATATCAGCTCCACGTTGTATTCCGCACACAGCAGGGTAGGCAGAGGGAACCTAGTGTTAAGACACTCCGTTTGCCTCGACACCAGAGCGAAGAAATGGAAATATAAATTTAAGAAATCAACAAAATGCCTAGAAAAAAAACTGCTTACCCTGCTACATGATTTAACGTATTTTTTTTTATTTATAATATTATTTGGCTGAAAATCGATATTGGTAATGGACAACAGTTTTAGGAAAATATTTATATAAAATTTCATATCTGACCTACGATAGAAGGTACATAAATCAAAGAATTAGATAGATATATTAATTTATTTTATTTTTATTATAGTAAGAGAATTTTGATTTTATCATCGTAGCATATTGGTCGTCGTAAAGGTTTTTATTCAAATGATTATACTTTATATGAGTCCAATAGAATATCAATAAAATGGTAACAAAACGTAATACCACACACGTACCAGAATTTCTATTCGCAGTGCTAAAACTACACAATTACTACAACTATTGCGTTAATATTAGGAAATAAAAATGAAATAGGGAACGGCAGTGTCTTTATTAAAGGATGAAGAAACGGAGAGTCTTAACACTACGTTCCCTATAACTACCCTGCTGTAGCGTGAACCTAAATAATCAATTACAATTATCTTGTAATTTTACGCCGCATATTGCACTAAAAATATGTAGACGGGCAAAAGACGCTTACCCAATAAATTGTAAAAAAATTACAGAGATTTCTATACTGGCTCCTGGAGGTGCGGGCTTGAGACTCGCTACGTTCAAATTTTTATACGTTTTTTAAATAAGTATTTTTCTTTCCTAAGTGTGGAATAACACTTTACAAATGTTTAAAATAAAAGAGATTTCTATGTTTATGTCATAATGTTTATTGTATTATGACATGCCCTCACTAGTTGAACTTCCTAAATTCAACCGAAGCTACGAACCACATTTAATAGTGTAATCCGCATATTGAGATAGTGGAAGGAAACTTATAATACTGCGACGTGAGAGCCAATCGGATAGCAACTTCAAAGCGATTTAGTTAATCACTACGCGGCAATCAAACGTGGCGTCTGCGAGCGCCCTATTTGTTGCGGTTCGAGTAGTAAATGAGGCATAAGTGATAGTGTTCTTTGAAATAAATATGAAATGGTATATTTTTTCTTATTTTATTATGTTTTTTAAATGTTTTGTGAAATGTTCGAGTCAAAAAGTGGGAAGCCTATAAGATATTAGCCTTAATGTATTGACAGTCTTTGGTAAGTTAGATAAGGTTTTGGCTTGACAGTAAAGTCAAAATATACGACTAAGGAACGTTGTGGTAAGATACTCCACTCCATACGTAAAGTATGGACGCTTACATTGCGTATCGGGTGGCCGAGTTCAAATCCATACTTTGTCTTCGTACAAGAGCGAAAAATAAAAATAATTATTATCCCCGAGTAGGAATTGGGCCGAAAGATCATAATATGAATCAATTAAAGATGGTAATAAAATAGTAAAAAATAATTTAATATACACTCCATAAAGCAAATTGAAATTGAAACGTCCCACATTTTTCGATTGAGCACTTCGTTATATTAAAAAAGATATTATCAATTTTATTGCAAAACATTTCATTTCAGAATAAAGCAAATTATATTTAATGAAATCATATTTTTAATAAAGAAATATTTTTTTCCTGGTCCTTAATTTGTCCTATTTTTTAAGAAAAAGAACAGAATAAAAAATAATTTATATTATAAAATTATCTTTTAAATAAGTAAATGAGTAATAATTTGTTTGATTTGATTGATTTGTTTGATTTGATTAACGATGTCTCAATGTCTGCATTGCGATGTCTGGAAATTGAACAAAAAGTTATAATCTTAGCACTTACTACGTGACATTTACATTTATTTATAAATAGGTGAGGCATTTTTTTTATTATTAAAATTTGCCGGATATTATATAAAATATATTATTTTACCAAACAATCCGTAGCATATTATAAGTAAGCGCTGATCTTTAAACGAACTCCCAAAGGGAGGGAGGAGGGAGGACTAATCAAAACAGTTGCCAAACACGTATCAAAGGGATCTTGTTGAATACATTTATTTTGATACATTTCACTGGTCAATTTATTGTAATGTGTATATTTATATGTTAAAATATTTATTTGCTTTTTTTATATTCTTTTCCAACTTGTTTTATTTAAACATAAAGCCAGTTCCAGGTTTATTTATTTAAGAGGAGGAACTACTTCACCATGTGGATGTAGGACTGTTTCACTGGTCCACTGTTTGGGCCTTAGCTTTGCAGAGTGACATTCAAAGCATTGCCTTAGAAAATTGTACAATCAATTTTATAAGGTCAGTATTTTTTTTTTTATTCATTTCAATTTTATAAGATCAGTCAAAGCAAGCAGTACAAGCGTGCGACTGAGTGTAAGTGCGACAGGTTGTGGGTTCGATTGCCACTGGATGAAATGAAATATATTAATAAATTTATATTTTTATTTTAACTTATTCACATATTTTAATTTTCTCGTTCCACGTATGGCTTAGTGGTCAGAACGCCTGGACAGTTTCCAGGAGGCCGGGGTTCGAGTCCCGCTACGTTCAAATTTTTATACGTTTCCTAAATAAGTATTTTTCTGTCCTAAGTGTGAAATAACATTTTAAAAATGTTAAAAACTTTAATTATAATTCACCATACAAAGGACAAACAACTTATTTACTATTAGAATAACAAGTTCATTACACGAACTGGTAATCATGTCGTCGTACTCAAATTACCATAACAATAACAAAATGGTATTAAGCTTTTAACTAATTGATGTTTAACTGCTCTCATGACAGTAATGCTCTACGCTGTTTTAATTATTTACCCCACGGATTATTTCACTAGAGTAGGGGGACCAGGAATCTTGACTTTATCTGTTTGTACTTTACTTTACTGTACTGACCACAAAAAACAGGTTTACGCTTTAAAAATAGCAGATGAGACAGAGGGAACTTAGTGTTAAGACACTTCGTCAGAGTGGGAATAGAATCCACAATCATCGCGATACAGTCAAACGCTTGTGCCCTTGCGCCAAGACAACCTTTGGGTAGGTATAATGTCTTATTTTACAAGGCCTTGAAAACACTTCGTTTCTCAGTTTTCGAAATATTGCGGATCTCTATACTCAATATTTCGGCGGAACTTAACGCCGGATCTTGTATATCAGAGTTAGGGAATAAAAATTTAGATATAAATATAAACCTGAGTAGGGATCGAGCGTACATCTTGAAATTTAAACTTAGTGGTAAATGTATGTAGTGTATTAGCTTTAAATATTCATAGTATGAATAAAATATAAATTTGCTTCCGATTCTGTGCACTAGAATATTGCAGTAGGCACATTTAAAGTATATGTTTTATTTTACATGATTCTTGCAAAATCAGACTTAAAAGATTAGTAGAGATAAATCTTGTTATCATAATATGGTATAAAAATTGAGGGCAGTCGTGGTGCAGGAGCACAAAGTGTGACTGCTGTTCGATTCCCACTTGGGGGAATGAAATATTATTTATTAATATTTTAATTTCTTCAGTCTGGTACTAAGGTGGCTCCTCTGGCGTGGCGTTGAGTTCTGTCCAGATGAGTCACTAAACACGCAATGCCTCAAAAATATCGGGAACAGAGTGCCTTGATACTAGGGTCCCTCTGCCTACTCTGCTATAGGCGGGGCGCTGACGTACACCCCGCCTATAGCACACACCGTGAAGCTATTTTTTTATGGCATATATTGTCATATCTTTGAAGATACGAGCAGAATTTAATATCTCTTTAGTCTTTTGAAGGTAAAAATCTTTATTGTTCTCAAAATTAAATGAAGGCAAGTAATACAATAAAAAATAAACACAAAACAGTGAAGCTAGCTTATAAACGACGCTGCGATACGCCTTTTAATTTTATTAAAATGACTTCATAAAACTTTGGATAACTTTGATGAAGTACTCCAAGGGTAAATTTACTAGGGGAAGGGACCACGCAATATATGATGCATATGATTATTAAGTTTTGTATGAGTTATGAATATTGTTCCATATTTCCATACATATAAGACAAGTTTTATTTTAGTAACTAAAACTTTAATGTAATGATATTTTAAATATTTGCTTGTGAATAAGAAAGATAATCTTTTTTATTTATAAAAATATATACGAAATATTTTTTTTAGACAATTATATAAATCTACGTTTTATGTATCTTATTACCTAGGGTTAAAACTAAATGTTGCGTGTTGAGTTGCGGAACTCGATTCCACGCTGTGCCTTGTCAGAACAGAAAATTAGTTTAAATAATCGTTCTACTGACTAGAGATCACAGCCATCGTGCTTACAGCCAGATACTTATTGTTTTTTAAACTTCACGCTATATCCCGCCTATAGCAGGATAAGCAAAGGGAACCTAGTGTTAAGACATTTCGTTCCCCCCCTTCCGCGGAATTTTCGAGGCATTCCATGTTGAGTGGCGGAACTCAACGCCGTGCTTTTATTTTGATACCAAAGCGAAGAAATGAAAATATTCACTAACAACAATTTATCCCCCAGAGTGCTAATAGTATTTTTTTTTCATCTGGTATCGTTAGTCGTAAGCCAAAAAGTAAAGAGCCTAATGAACTACCTTTTTCTTGTCTGTCTATATGTACATATGTTATATAATATGCAATAATATTTTTTCTTTCCTATTATATTTCGCATATAGCAGAGTAGACGGAGAGAACCTTGATTTAAGACACTAACTTCTTTGAATGATCAGTGGATGAATGATTTTTACTTAAAATTAATATGTCTAATTTAGTTACTTTAAACACTACTACAAAAAACAAATAAATTATATAAATACAAATATATTACATAAAAACCATTTTCTATAAATAATGGATATATACGCTTAAAATACACCTTTACGTCTCCAGCAAGTCACGCGGGCAATTTAGTAAAGCGCCGGTCGTGCGTAGGAAATGGGTTGGATCTTAGCTATGGAACTACATGATATTGGTAGATTATAACGTTGTAGGATATTAGAAATTGATGTATTTACTAAGGTATATATTACATATTTATAAGATATATTGTATACTTTTTACTTATGTTTTATAAAGTACTATTTAAGTTATAATGTTAAATATAAGCTGAGGGAACTTAGTGTTAAGACACTCCGTTCTCTAGTTTCCACAGAATTCTGGAGGCATTGCGTGTTGATAAAAAATTAAATATTTCATTTATTTAAATTTATATTTGCTTCTTCAATTATGTAAACTATTATTTAAAAATTTATATATCGCAGAGTATGAATACGGAACGTCAAGTTATCTGACTTGGATATATTCAGAGGATGGCAATACTGTTAGTTGTCAATGTCAATTGTCAGCTTTTAGTGAAGTGGCGTAAGTGACGCGTCGTCATCTAACTTCACCGTGTTCTGAGTAAAAACGAAGACCTAATGAGTCAGGACTGCATGCCCAGGCCCACGTGCTTCCGCTTCCTTAAATATATTAATAATTTTGATTATAGTTTGCACCTATGTTAACATAGAAAATAAAATGTAAATATGCCGCTGTTTCTCTAATTTTGCCGTTTACGCCAGAAATTACGGGAAATCGCTCTTAGCTCTTCTTATCACTGTCCTCGAGGATGCACGATTTATATGTCAAATAGCAGTGTAGCTTATATCGCGTGTATAGATTATTAGAATTTTTTGTTGATTATTATACAACTTTAATATTTCTACTATAATAATAAGCTTAGTAAAATATAAGTTAAAAATATAACCTATATTTTCCTTTAGTACCGCTTTATTCGATTCAAAACGATTAACTTTTACGCCATAATAGTTATTTTTCTCGCCCTTCCGTATCGTGAGATTCGGTAATTTATGTTAAATTCGTTTCCATTGTCACGTGATACTTTGTTGTTGACTTCATACCAAACTAAATGGATTACTTTTGAAGCGACCTGCTACGACAAATTCTGTATTAATATAAATATTTGTTACAATTTTTTATTATGTATATAGTGTGTTTTTTTTTATTCCGTATATGTAATTTTTTGTACACCACTCAACACTAAGTGACTTAAGAATTCGATGGAAGGTGGGGAACGGAGTATCTTAATACTTGGGTCCCAGGTTCTCTCTGCCTTCCCTGCTATGCAGAATTCAACGTAAAGCTAAAAAAAATAAAAACAATTAAAATTATGTATATATGTGTGTATACTTATATGTTTTCTAAACAATAAATATAATTTTCAAATTAAAAACTGATAATTACAGATAAGCACACTAAATCATATAAATAACCAAACAAAAAATTGTTCTTAATCTTACGATTTTTACTTTCGCTTCAATCATCGACATTTAAGCATTTAAACATTCAAGTGGCCCAGATGGACAATATCTGACTGTCAATATGATAAATTCAAAAAAAAAAAAAAGCTTCACGCTGTATTCCGCACATAGCACGGTAGGCAGGGGGAACCTAGGGTTTAGACACTCTGTCACACTGCGCCTCTGCGCCACGACCGGCCTCAACAAATGCCATATAACAAATTGCGACGTTAAATTCCGCATATCAATACGCAATGTCTCGATTTCAGGTGGAAAGTCAACAACGAAATATTTTAACTCAAGACTTACCCTACTATATGCGGAATACGGTAGGATACAAAAAAAATTAAGTAAATGGAAACAATTTCGGAAGTAGCATTGCGTGTTCACCATAAGATTCTATAAACGATAAGTTAAACTAAAGTTTGCTCTGGCAGAGCTTTTGAACTTCAGTTATGTGTAACGATTAACATTAGTACCACGTTTTGCTTACTCACTTCCCGTCTTCGTGGAAGTTCGAGACAAACTGGAAACTTACATCAACCTACAACTATCTAGTTCATATTTTATGAGCTCATGATCTTTGACGATAAATATTAGAGTAGGTTAATATATATTAGTATGTAATATATTTTATTTAAAATGTACACTGAACAACAGTTCAGTTAGCAGGAACATGCGACTGTAAAAACTGCAAGTCGTGGGTTCAATTCTCACATGGGAAATATTTAATATTTTAATTTCCTCGCTCTGGTAACGAAGCAACGCGCCGCGCTGAGTTCCACCACTCAATATACAAAATCTCGAAATAATGCATTTATATTTATATAGTTTGTGTATACTCAAAATATCTAATATTAAAATAAATTAAAAATGTGTTAACAAAAACTTAATAATATTTTCTATCCCTACTTAATGTCGAAATACGTCATAAAATCTTAACGACGAAGCAAATACAAATTAACAACTTATACCATCGCAGAATAACTGAGAAGCTTGTGAATGTTTCACAACAAAGCACGATTCATGTAAATAAGTCTTTATGAATTAGGGGAGGCATCTTTCATCTCTTTTCAGTGCGATTTGATATTCATAAGGCGCCGCCGGGCACGCCCATGTCTGTTTTCACAGAACGGGGATCCTTTAAAATGATATTAAGTGTATTTTAAGCTTGCTACAAGAACTAAACAAAAATAAACATTATGTGTTATTTACTGGTCAGTCATGGTGCAGGAGCACAAGGGTAACGCGATGGTTGTGGGTTCGATCTCCAATCGGCAAAATTAATAATATTTTTTTAATATGCCTTAGTTCCGGAAAATTAACAATAATTCATTTCTTCGTTCTGGACCCAAGGTAAAAGCCTTTTGAGTTTCGTCACTCAACACGCCTCTAGAATTCGGCGGAAAATGTGTATATGGCGCAATTGATATTGACAATACTTACGAATATAGGTTCAACTCCCACCTACTTTGTGAATTTTTTTCTCCTCCCACAGGAAATTAAAGCACGATTTTTAATATCGCTACATGTGAGTCTCTGAAATAGGCAAAAAAGTGGAAATCAAAGAACATTATACACAATGAGTAGTCTACTTTTAATATTTATTGTAAAAAGATTACGAAAAATATTTTATCAGCGAGACTCGAACTCGCGTCTCTTCAAAACGATCCCGAAACTCGTTTATTTAGACTTTCTTTCCTTAAACACACCAGATGCATAACAGTATTCAAAAATACAGTCTTAAAAATTTACTTTTATAAAACTGCAAAAATAGAGCAATATTTTAGAAAGCACTGTCAAAACAAATCAAGCAAAAGTAGAATATTTTCCTTCGAATAAACAAAAACTTTTAAGTTAAATGTGTGTATGTGCGAGCGTTCGATCGTTATAGCTCCCCTCCGTTCCTCCCATATTCATTCCACCCTTGTTTTGAACTCACAAATGACGCTGCATCAATAAGCGGACGTTTTGGACAGAAGTTTCCAAACGCAATTTATTTGGAACCAAATGTGAATTGAACACGCAATATATTTTGTTTAACGAGAAAAACTATACGTGCGTAAATAAAATATATTTTTTTGTATAAATTTAAGAGGCCATTCGTGGTACAGAGGCACAGTGATAGGACTGTACTCGAGACAGACTGCGGGTTCGATTTCCACTAGAGCAAATGAAATATTTATTATTTTCAATTTCTCATTCTTGCAACTAGGCAAAACGAGGTGTTGAGTTCCGCCACTCAACACGCAATTCGGCAGAAAGTGGAGAGCGGGAGTATCTTCATGGGAACGGAATATCCTATCACTACGTTCACAGATAAAAAGGTACCTAACATTAACACTCTCCGTTCGCCACTTTCCACATTATTCTCGACAAATCATTTCATAAATTATTTTAACATAGATGATACCACATGTACGCTCTAACCAAAATCACTATACATATTTTAATACGAAATATAATAACATGTATTTCAGAGACTTGCCAACTAAGCTTATTTACTTACAGCTTCCAGAGTCAAAGTTCCTTCGGTCAACAGCTGATACAATCACTCGGGACATCCATTACTATAGCCAACGTAGCTGTGTCCATTTGATCATTGTTTGGTACTGATTAATCTTGAATTAGATGTGGCAAAGTGCTTTGCTGCATTATAAATACTTAGAACAGAGTTGTCTGACGCCAGATTACGCGATAGGTTGTGGGTTCGATTCTCAGTCGAATAAATTGTATATTTAATATTTAGATTTTGTCGCTCTAGTAACTAGGCAGAGTTAAGTTCCGCAACTCGACACTCTATGCCTCTAGAAATTGGCGGTAAGTGGGGAACGGAGGTGTCTTGATGACAACAGAGTATCTTAACACTAGGTTCCCAAGTCTTCTTTGCCTACTTGGCTAGTGAAGCTACAAAAAAAAAACTGAACGATGTCAAGTTTACACCAAGAAATGGAAAAAAAAACCAATAATATATTTTTTAAAACTTTATTATTTCTTTATAATGTTTATTTATTTAGATGTAATTTATTCGTGCACACCGCACAATCAAGTATCATACATACAACAAATATTTAATCTATTGTTATTTGTATATAATAATAAACTTTCCACATAATAACTGATTATAGTTATCGAGATCTGTCATAGCCTATATTAATACGAGAAAAAATATTTCGGATTCCAGAAATATTTTATCAGCAATTTTACATCATTCGAACTATTTGACAACATGTAAGTGATTATATACAATTATTTTATAGTTGACGTTAAACAAATACAGATATTTAATTAAATTTAATGACAGCATCTGTCGTAAAAGCACTTAGAGACCTCAAACTACAAAAGAGGATGTCTTAATAATGTGATAGGACGGGGAATTATATGCTTAGCAGCTTTAATAAAAAAAAATATAATATTTTTTTTTTTGGTGATTTTAATATCAATTAAATTCGTTATAACAAACTGTTCAAAATAATAAAGGTTCTAAAGAAAGAGAGATTTATTTTTAAATTATTTTGCGTTAACTAAAATATGATATTATTATTTATCTAAACTGTAAAATTTATATTTTTTTCTATTATTAAATACTAAAAAATAGCCTATTTAATAGCTAGGAATATGTGTAATTACACCGATGAGACACAGGCCGAAACAACATTTCAGTTTCATAAAAAAAATACTCCCTAAATAAATTTAAAAACTTAATATAAAATTTATATTTTTTTTTACTTTATTTGAGTGCCTCATAGGGCATAATAATATAAAATAGATCGCAAGGTAAATCGTTATCCATTTTCTTTAAATTTAAGCATTCTCCGTAGGATTTGATCCCACTATCATCAGCTGGAGATATTGTATACCTTAATAATTATAAAAATTAATAAATCATTCAAAATAAGCTGATTCGGCCTGTGTTAGCCTCTTTATAATACATAATATTTACAAAATTATAATCCACGAATAACCACTAAAACGATACTTACAATTTTACATTCTTACAGATAAAGCTAGATAGAATGATTCGTATATCTTCTTTATAATATGTACAGTCCATGTATTTTCTAACATTTTGTGTTAATTAGTATTGTCAGCTGCTATATCCTGTTTACGTCGTAGTGTTCAGCGTTTTTAATTGTTCATACACTTCACTTTTACCACTTTCCAACGAACGGAAGAATATTATGTTAAAAAAATGAAATATTGATAGACACTTCGATTTAAACGTTTTAACACCCTATCTACAATGATAGTGCATTTACATTTTTACAATAAAATCTTATATTTATATCTCGCAGATAGCAATGTTATTAGAGGGAACCTGGGAACCTGTTGTTAATACACTCCGTTCCCGTTGAGACACTTCCGTTCCCCATTGTCCGAAATCTGGAGGCATAACGAGAATTCTGGAATCTTGAATGGTGGAACTTAAATCTTTAATTTCGTTTTTAATAATTTACTGAAATGAAGTTTTTATTAAGGTTACCTTCTAATATATGGGTATTTTTACTGATGTTTAATAATAATATATTTTATAATAAACAATTGTATTTATTACACTTGATTCACCTTATTAAAATGTAAACGCACACGAATTTTTACTAAAAAAACATAGATAGCTGTCTAATATATCAACAATATAAAAAAGTAATACAGTCACCTTAAAATAGATTATATACAGGTCTATAAGAAACAAGCATATCTACTTGCTTGGGGATAGTTAAATTTATATCGTACATAACACAACCCACACTATAATATAATAATAATAATAATATTAATAAATAGAACTATTACAACTGTTTATACTGACATTCGCGATTCTAAACATACATAGCTGTAAATCGCTACAAGGAAATGCCTTTGAATCACGTTATAATATAATGTATATAGAATACCTTATTATAAAGAAACTTATGATTATATTGAATATAATAAAAAAAAATAACATTCTAACATTAAAAATACAAAAAAAATGAATTTGTCTGTTCCGTTACAATATCACAAGCGTCATTATAAACAGCGAAATAGTTGTCGATATCTATTTACATTGGTAGGTTAGTATATATTTGTCAAGACAAGGCTAGTAGAAGACTGGCGACGAGTACGAAGCAGTGGGTGGCTGTCGGCGCGAACGCTTGCCCACCTCTCTGCATCGCGGCCGGGTATTCACCTGACAAGGGAAAAATGGAATTTGCTTCTATGGCAAAAAATTAAAACTGTCCTCAACAATTGTATTGTCGAATGAACGTTTATTATATAGCTTTTTTTTTATATTATGTCTATATTATAATTAAATATTATCTGAAATAAGTATATTCAAAAATTAAGCTTTACGTCGTAATGTTCATTTTTGTTTGTTTTCTTTTTTTAAGTTTAGTATGAAATCGATTTTTTTTTTTGTGTTTCTATATATAAATAATGTATGTATTTTGTTCTAAACCATTGAATCTGTATTCGGACACAACATTTAAGGCAGGAAATATATGAAGGGATCAATATATAATTTTTAAAAAATACGCATTTCTATAGAATTTGTACGGTACTTTTAATTATGTTTATGAGCCTACTCGAGTGCTTAGCTAGTAATCTCTGAAGAGTTTCATTATTCAAGTTCTGGCTCCATCATCAGATCAATTTGATGGTACCATATTATTATATTGTCATTTAAGTTACATATATTTTATTTACTGTATTGTCATTTAAGTTGCCACGTTTGATGAATTATAATAAGTTGATGAAATTGAGTTTCTTAGCTTTTATTACGTAGTTATAAAATTATATACTTTACAAGCCAACCTAATGAAAGCGTGTTAAAAAGATTGATCATCAACTAGTTCAGCAAAAATTAGTCGTGCATCGACAACCCTACATTATTCAAAGGACTTAAGAATATAACACACCCAAGTAACTGACAAAAACGTATAATTATTTAGGTCGTTATATAAAAAAAAATGAATGAATGAATGAATGAAGAATATTAAAGAAGTTATATTGTAAGCATTCATTCTATATTCACATTATTATATAACGTTTAGAATTAGTTCAAAATAATCGGAAACTTAGCTATAGTAATTTGATATCGTTCAGTACATCAAATTTTCAATAAAGATAAAATAAGTTACTAAATGTTTTCTTTTCCCAAATCGTTCATAGATAGAAAATCTAATATTTATTTTAATAAGGCAATAGAAATTAATAACAATTTTTGCAAAATATTATGTCTAGAGGCTGGTGTGGCGCAGTGGTTCAAGAGTGTGACTGTTAAATATTCAAATTTATTTGTTTTGGTGAAAAGGCAAAGGGCGGCGTTGAGTTCCGCCACTCAACATGCAATGTCATGAGCAGCGAAAAGTGGAGATAGCGCCTTAGCACTAGGTTTCCACTGCCTACCCTGCTATTAGCAGAATGTAGCGTGCGCGCTTTGCCTCGACACCAGAGCTAAGAAATGGAAATATAAATTTAAATAAATATGTCATCTTCTCGAATGGGGATCGAACCTACAACCAGTCGATTTTACAGTCACACTCTGCGCCACGACTGGTCAACATCTAATTATATAAACAAAAATATATTTCTAGACATTATAACGAAATATAAAACAAATCGCGTCCATTATGTTCCGCACAATTAAATTATAATACCCACTCGCTCTCACAAAATAAGTCAACGGACCAATCTAACCCACGTTTCATTCCTTTGATACATTGTCCTCGTTATTTTAATAGTGTCTACATTTTATTACGTTTATAAGTTAATAATATTTTCTTGTTACTGGAGTTGTTAATAAAAAAATATTTTGTTTTATTTTAATAGATAATTTGTGATGCTTATTTAAATTTGTGGATTTCGACTGTTTCATTATTTTTTTCTGTAGTTAAAAAGAGCATATTTTTAATAATTGACTGTTTTATGAAAATAATTTAATTAAAAATGAAATAATTTAATTAATTTTAAAGAAAACTTTAGCTTAAAGCTATAATTTTAATTCTTTTTAATTTTCTACGAATGGATAGAAACCAAAATTGATATTATTTTTCGATTTTTACACGTATTTTCTTTTATTTTTACCCTTTTACTATTTTTGTCCGAAATATCTTAAAAACACTTTAGATTCCTAGAAATACAAAAAAATAACTCACCATTTAGAACGTGGACCACTATACTCTTGGACTGAGCGTTGCTTGGGTTGCATTGGTACGTGCCTGAATCAGAAGGCCTCGCCTGTTGAATTAGGAGGAACGACGTGGTGGTCTCTCCTTTCTCCGTCACTACTGACACTCCGCCTCTTGGTGAATCGTAGCTTATTATCTGTTAGATATATATATTTTTACATTTATATATAGTATTTTTGATGTAATAATAACATTAGCAATTTTTTAAATATTACCAGAGACAATATCGAAGTTTGTAAATAATCTTTTTGGTAAATATTGATTGACATATTAAATGAGTTTATTAAATAAAATAACGTTAGAGTTCTGCAAAAATACTTTTTGAATTAAATAAAAAAAAAAATGCTTTTTATTTTCATAATATTAGTTAGCTTAACAAATAATTATTATAAAATTGAATATTTACAAAAAGTGGTACTAAAGTTAAAAATAAATTATTAAGATTACTTTTAAAATATGAAGACTGTTATGTCTCATTTATTTACTAAAATTTGATAAAAATAAATAAACATACTATAATAAAATATATAAAAATATATATATTCGGCTTCACGCTAGATCTCGCATGTAGCCGGGTAGGCAGAAAGAGAATAATGTTAAGACGCTCCGCTCTCTACTTTCCGCCGAAACAAGAAGCATCGCCTGTTGAATAGCACAACGTAAAGCACAACTTTGCCGTCGAATCAGACAAACGAGATCAAAGCAAAGAAATAAGCACATTAAAATATTTCATTTCCTCGAGTAGGAATCGAACCCACAACAAGTCGCTAGTGCCTCTGCGCCACAACTGTCCTCAATTAACTATTAATATACAACAAATACATAAAATTCTAATTACCGCGTCATTATGGTTCCAGAATATGTAAGCGGGTGGCTCGGGCGAGTAGAGCACCACGCATGTTAAATTGATAGTGCTGCCCCGATCGATATATAGGTCTGGACCGCCTATTATTTCCGTCGTTGGCTCTAAAAGGTTGGATATATGTTAGTATTTCATATTTTTTTCTCATATTCTGTAGAAGTATATTTTTTATAAGAAAGTAATAGCATTTTGATTGGAAATAGAATTTATGTAATATTTATACAATCTATGTTGGTATATATAAAATATCTGTAATGTTAGTATATTTTTTATTCAGCTCCACGCTACTACGGTAGGCTGTGGGAGACTAATGTTAAGACACTACGTTTCTCACTTTCTGCCAAAGTTTTCGATGCATTGTGTGTTGAGTGGTGGAAATCAACGCCGGGCTTTTGTTTTGGTGTCAGAGTGAAGAAATTATAATATTAATGAATAATAATTCATTCCCCCGTGAGTGGGGATCGAACCCACAACATGTTGCGTTTAAATCGGACTAGCCTCGCCAAAAATATTGTTAAATAATATTATATATATTGCATAACATATATATTTAATGTATAGAGAAACAGTATATATTAGTCAAATGCCCAAGCTTTACTGAAAGCACTACCGTGCTCAGCCACGTCCCTCGGGAACCTCCTCGTGCTATACCGGGATTAAATGTCTTTAAAAGTAATCTGAATATTATATTACTGTAGAAAGTAATTGTAGGTAATATTATTTTTCACGAAATTCTCAAAATTCCATTTCTAAACAATTTTTTTGTAAGATTTTTTTTCTATATCAACATTCCCTAGCGATTTCAAAATTGGCTTAACCTCTGTAACGATATATAACAGGGTAGGTCTAACGAAAATAATGTTAAGACACTTCGTTTTTCTCTACATTCCACCCAAATTTTCTAAAGACAACGTCAACTTAACGATCAAAAATAAATAAATTTAACAATAGAATTATTTCATTATCACATAAAAACAAAATAAAAATGCAAAGCCCTACCATTAGTCACACACAATTGACAGTAGTTCCAAAAGAAGCCAATTTACTGTAAACCTCTGATAGCGTAATAAAAGCTTAACAGCCAATTTGATAAATCCATGTTCGTATTGAGAGAACGAACGAAATAAATGAACAATATTATATTAATATTCGTCGAGTCAATAAGCTTTATTAAGAACTAGCTTTTGCTTGCGGCTTCGCTCCTACGGTTTAGTGGATTTTTTTTGTTTAGCGTTTTATATGACATATTTTCTTTGTGCCAGAAGTTACTCTGGCCGAAGGTAGTGGGTTATATCGGGACGATTGATGTAGCCTAATATAGCCTGTAGGCTATAAATGGACTATCAGATGAATAAATTATTTTTCAACTTAAAATAGTAGTTCTTGAGATTTATCAAACAAACTTTTTTTTGCTGTATCCTGCATATAGTAGGGCACGCAAAGGGAACCTGGGAACCTAAAGTATTTTTAGTGTTAAGACACCGTTCCGTTCCTATTACTCTGCTTCCGGCTTCCACGTTCCTTCGAATTCTGGAGGCATTGTGTTTAGTAGCGGGAATCAAAGCCGCGCTTTGTCTCGTTACCAGAGCGAGAAAATGAAAATATGGAATATTTCCTTTCCTCGACACCTGTCGCGCTTACAGTCACTCGCTTCCCCTGAGCCACGACTGGCCTAAAGCAAAGTATTCAGCTTTCGAATATCAAAATACTATAGAATATGGAAATAAAAAAATGTAACTACAGTATCTAGCGTAGACTATCAAGATAGAAAGTATGTAAGAAGCTCTCTGAAATTAATTTCAGTCGCGAAGACGTTTTTTACAATACTCTAGGGGCAGTCTCTACGCCTCTACGGAGTTTTATTACTTGATAATAAACGCCCGGCGATAAACATCGTTAATGTCGGCCAAGTTTTTATATCACAATATTAATTTAAAAAATTGAACGTGGACCGTGACTGCTGATTTAGATACCATAATTTTATCAATATACATATATATGAGATACTTGGTTTTGTACAGTAGAATGTAAGGTGTGAGTGGTTTTTATTGCTTATTTTCGTTTGATTCAAACAGTTATCGGTTTCAACTCATTTATAATATAATCTATATAATTTTCGTATATAGTAGCTATATAAAAGTGATTGAGATTATGGCTATTTCGTTGTTTCCATTTTGGTAGGTTAAAAATGCGCAAAAATATGGTTTTTACGATATGACATTATAGAATTTTGATATTTTCGCCTTTACATTAATATAATATGTATAATTATTATGATAAAGTATGTGTATTTATATATGTATTAGCGAAAACCCCAATTAATTTAAATTCGAAGCTTTGGTGGCATACATAGGTGGGAAACAACTTTGCAGGCATTGTGTTGAGTGGCGAAACTCAATGCCGTGTTGTGCCTCGACACCAGAACGAAGAAATGAAAATATAAATTTAAATAAATATTTCATCTCATCCAGTAGGGATCGAATCCACAACCAGTCGGTTTTACAATCACACTTTGTGCCCCTACGCCACGACTGGCCTAAATTACTTACTATAATTGATAGCAAGTATTAATCTCAGATAAGGAAAATATTTTGCAAACAGTCTACGACTTAAGGTTTTAACAATCAATAAATTTAATAGCGGACGCTGGAAACTGAAGTAATTCGTCACAAGACTGTACTTGTGATAAAGTGGTAAAATAAACCGGGAAAGGAAGTCTCGGACGATTAATGAAACTTTATATTTTGTGAAAATATTTTCTTTATCTCCATATTTCATTTTTTGCTTCAATGAAGATTTTTTGTGTTAAAGATTGACGTTCTTGAATCAAACTGTTACAAAATCATCTATAAAGAAAATCCGAGAATTGGGAATTCTCAATTGTATAATAGCTTCATATAAGCAGAGGGAACCTGAAAACCTAGAGTTAAGATACTTCGTTTTTATTACTTAACAAGTCATTATTTTTATTTTTCGCTTTATTCTAGAAGAACTACGTGCTGAGTGGCGGAGCTCTACACCGCTTTGCCTAGTTACCAGAACAATAGAATGAAAAAATTAAATGTTTCGTTCCTTCGTGAGGGAATCGAAACCACAACCTTCATCATCAGTTGCAAACTTATGCCTCTGTAACACGACAGCCTCGAAATATTTAAATAATAGAACTGAAAAAAAATATATACATTCTGTTAAAAAAGACAAATACACATTAAACATCAAAAATATCATTAACCTTGTAAGAAATAATAATGTACATAAATGTACTCGTATAAGTTGTTTTTCTTTGGTGCGTGCCTTTAATACTCCCTATGTAATTATAAAACTTTTTGAAACGCTAACATTTTAGTAGCGACTAATTCGTGGAGGCTCGTGACTCTCGAGGCTTACTTTCAGTTTACTTTGGAATAAGTTTTTGGACGAAAAAGAGGCCGAGGTGCGTCAGCACTGGAATGGCGTCCGACTATAAAAGTGATGTTTGTGGTTCGATCCCACTCGGATTCATGATTATATTTAAATTATTTTCGTTTCTTCTGCTCCGATAGACAAAGCGCAGCGTTGAGTTCCCCCACTTAATACACAATATCTCGATAATTAGGCCGAAAAAGAGGAGAGGAATGTCTTAACATGTTCACAGCGCTAGTCAAACTTGAAGAGTTTCGATGGGTGCGGCATGGCAAAATTGATAAATTTCTTTTTTAGCATTTTTCCTTTTTTATTTGTATTGTAAGTTCTTTCACAATGTGCCTAATTTCGTGACTGTTACTCTACGGAAAGTGTAAATTAAGTACTTATTAAGAAAACGTATAAAAGTTTGAACGTAATTGGATTTGAACACGTGCCTCCAAAAAAACGTGTTCAAATCCCGCTACATTCAAATTTTTACACGTTTTCTTAATAAGTATTTTTTTCCTAAGTGTGGAATAACACTTTAAAAAATGTTAAAAAAATACCCTGTGACTTTTAAGAGCGAAAACAATGTGCTTGTATATTTATCACGTTGACTTAAAAGAATATTTGATATAAATTTCAGCTTGATACCTCCAAGCGATCTCGAAGTAAATGGATTTGACAGACCGACAACAAAGTGATCCTATATCGTCTTTTCCTTTTGAGGTACAGAACGAAAAAAAATACACAGCAATATTAGAAAAAATATTTTAATTGTAACATGGTATCTTTTAAACATGTATTATACATGGTTTTTACTTTTTTAACTTTTATTGCTATTTATTGCCTATTATAATATCAAGACCAATTTCGTATTCAGAACCACTATCGAAATTTTCTGTTATCTTTTGTCTTTCTATTTTTAATGTTTTGTCTAAGTATTTATTATCTGTTATGGGTATTTGTACTTTTTGACCAACTAAGACTCAGCTTGCGTATTATATTATTAGATATATTCCGCTTATATAATATTATTTATTTGGAAAAACTTTGTTAACTTTATTTTACTTTGGTTTTTCTCCGTGACATGAGTTAATAAACATTTTCTAGAGTCACTTCATGTTAGATTCACTTTCACTTTTTATTTTAATAAAATCTCATCTCATATACTCAGCATACAAGGACTTCACTAGTTGGACCAATGTGTAATTTAGTGTGGCTATAGGGTCATCGGACATAGAGTCGCTTAGAAGCGATAAAACGCACTAGACTTAAATTTTCTGCTTCAGTCGGTATGCATTGGTATATACCAATACCATAAAGTAAGGGATCGTAAGGACCCGATACATTTTTTTGTACCAATATTATATATTTGCAATTACAAAACACTTAGCATCACATTCTCATTTATAAGAAGATCAAGCCACGCACCGGCCGCCTTCCTCCGCACCGGAGGAAAGTTGAACACCGGATCTAATCAACCCGATATTGCAATGAACGTGCTAATACAAGGTTCCGTATATCGGCCCTATAAGAAAAAATTGTGAAGCTGAAAAAAATTAAATAAAAAAAAGTTTTAATGAAATTTCACATAGAATTTTGGTTTATGATACTTCAATTTTGTTCTTTACCAACTTTGGAAATATTTAATTAGGCCGAAATTTCGTTTTCTTTTATCACTCTATTATTTATAAAGGTAAATTTAAGGCAAGATTATTATAATACTTTTTGTTATAATACGATTACATCAAATACTCCAATTATTTATGTCTCAGAGGTTTTATAGAAAATCTGGTGATAAATATTTCCTTTCTCTACCTTTTAATGTATTCTCTTGTTGTTCTAATAATGTTCTTTAAATATTTACTAACTAGTAATATATAATAAACTCATAGTCTTCTTTTTCAATTAATTAAATTTTATCTTAATGATTTTTTTTTAAATATTTACTTGATGATATACGCTATATATGCCTTCGAATAATATTACTTTAAAATAATACTAAAGCATTCTTCAAAGTATTGTAATTTACAAGGTCCACATAGTCTTTGGAATTTGTGACGTTCGCGGATGGGGTCCAAGAGGATCCTCTGAGATGGTATGACGACGTGTGTGCCGGTCTAGGAACTATGTCGAAAGGAACTGTCTTGTTACGTCTGTTCTTGGAGTTAGTCTCCCTGGACGCCTAAGGAAGCGACGACTGGATGCTGTGATACAAGAAATGAGAGCCAATGGACTAACCACCGAGAATTCTGAAGACCGTGCAAAGTAGAGTAGATTGAGTCGGAAGGTAAACTGTGGCAATGAAATCCGGGACCAACGCCATGTAGAAGTAGAAGATGTATTGTATTTTACAAATCAAGCCATTTCATTTGGTATCTTGAGTTAAAGAAAAATTTATAAACCATTGCCATTTTGTGTGGCCATTTTGAACAACGACAATATTGATTGTAATATTATCATCATTACTGAAGTCGTAATTCAAATTTTAACTCAATCGGAACTGGGAAGTGGGCAAATTCAATTTGCAAAATTTATTTACATGGCAAGTTAAATAAAACCTTGTAATAGTAAAAAAATCATTAAAATGAATAAACTAGTTTGTGATTCTAAACGTATTGAATGTGTATTTCTGACATATTTTTTTAAGCCAGTTTGTGATACATTAATATTTTTAATTAAAAACAAACTTCAAAAATAAATTTCATCTAAAAGCTCCAGCGAGTATGAGCGTACCTTTATTTTTATTCCATCAGATTATTCGTGAAAATATATTTATATTTATGAATATCTTACATAAAAAACGTCGCATAACGGAAATGACTGTCCAATTAAAATTTACATTTTGCAAAACGGCGCGATTTTAAAATTGCTGCCGCAAATAAATCTTTTGCTCTAGGTCGTAATTTTTGTTCTACTATCCTATTTTTTATATATATTTTTAAATATCAGTAATTCCGAATACTATGGTTATGACAAATCATAGTTGTTTGTCTGTAATTTCTGTATAAAACATTGAGTCATGCAAGAGTCTGTTTTACTTTAAATTGTTATAATATAAAAATAAAGTTTAGGTAGAGTAAATGTAACAGAACACTGCGCTATAATGAAAAACATTATTAAGGTTATGATTGTCATCTGTATAAATAATAATTTAGCGCAATCATATTAAATAGCATAAATCTTTTAGTATACAATTTTTATTCCATTTCAACTCAAAACTCGACAATCAATGTAGATTACTTTGACTTAGTTTATATAAATATATACGTGTATAAACGTGTTTAAGTCGGTATATACCGGCCGGTACACACACTTTTGAATCCCGGTTTTAGTATCACGCTATATCCCGCACATAGCAAGGAGGCAGACGAAACCTAATATTAAGATATTCTGTACCGCAATTTTTGCCCAATTTTAGAGCATTGCGTATTTAGTTGCGGAATTTAAAATATGTTTATTTATTCCCCCCAGGATGAAATTGAAGCTACAACCGTCGCGAATCAGTCAGACGTTGCAACAAAGCAAAAAAATACTTACCGACTACATTTAAATGTATAAAATGGCTCATATGCGGTGTCGTTGATATTTGACACTCGTAGATTCCAGAATCCCTGTGTTGAGGATATTTTATCTGAAACAGAATATATCAATCAGTTGAAGCGTATAATCTATTTTCAAGTACATTTAAAGATACAATTCAATTTAACAGTCTACTGAATAAATATTGCTTTCTTTACTTAATGGCGATTTAATATGAAGGGGTTTCATATATTAATGTTAAATTATTTGATTTTATTTCGTATTGTGTATTTAAACAAAGTGAACGTTTAAAACTTATTTGAACAATAACCTGTTATTACGATTTCAATATAATATATACGGTTCTGATTTTAATATATTATGTCCTTCGAGTCTATGTTTATAACATGTACATAGAGTATGGGAAACAAAGTGATGGGAGTGAAAGTAGGCGATTGCGAGTGTAGTATGCGAGTGTAAATTGCCTGCTGTACATCATCTGTAATCATCATCACTTCATCTATCTAAATAAGAGTTGCGGAAATTACTCACTACTCTGAAAGAAGAGTTTGAAAATAATGGTTTAAGCTTGAATGCAATTAAGACAAAGGTTCTGGTATTTGAAAGAAATCAAGAAAAGATGAACTGCAAGATCAGTTTAAATGGTAAGATATTAGAAGAAGCGAATGAAGTGGTATATTTGGGAAGTATGCCCAGTAGAGATGGAAGATACGAGATGGATGTGGAAAGGCGTATAGTATAGTGTTGGTGACAGGGCTAACGGTGCGTTAGCTGCATTGATGGAACGGCGAAACGTCAGTAGAGCTGCGCGTTTGACCGTACACATTGCAGTGTTAGTACCGACGCTGTTATACAGCAACAAAACGTAGGTATTACAGCAGAAGAATGAAAGAAAGATAAATGCTGAGGAGATGTGATCTCTTCACAGGATATGCAGAGTCAGCTTAGCTAATCGAATTCGCAATGAAGAGTACCATCCTGGATGTCACAGTGAGAATGAAGAAGAACGTGCTCACCTTGTTTGTCACGTCGAATAAATGAGTGATGAAAGAATGGCAAAAAAGATTTATGGTGGAAAAGTGAACGATAAGAGAGGTAGGGGGAGACCTCGGAACTTTGAAAACCGGTGTCAAAGATACTAGATACTGAAGGTCAAGTAAAAAGCATGAGGACCTGTAGGTGGGCATGTATGAAAAGTTTGATGATGCAGAGACCGTAGCGTTTGACGCTCCGTTGTCACTGACTACTCTGGTAGGGATACAACGTGAAGCTAGAATAGAAAAAAAAAACAGAGTATGGAAGGAGGCCATCTTGGCACAGTGCGACATAACATATGGCAGTAAAAATGTAGAATTACAATCTCAAAAATAATGATATATTTTTTTTTCATTTCCTTGATCTAGCAAGTGCTAAGCTAAGCAAGTGTGTCGTTGAGTTCAACCATTTAAAAGATAATATGTCTAATTCGGATAACAAAAGGAGTTAAAGTGTTTTAAAGTGAAATGTCTCCTCAAATGAAATTAAAAAAAAATATGACTCGGTTTTTTTACACATGTATACTAATATTGTAAATGTAAGCTGTGAGTCTTGTATCAACTATCAACCGATAGCTAAAGATAATTACGAAACAACAGGAAATAATATAAAAAACAGGCTCTCCATCTATCTAGAGTTTGTATTGTACCTTTTATTTTGGTAAGTTGATACATAAATAATAGATACATTTTTATTTTCACAAAAATCTTTTTTTGGACTGTCGTGGCGCAGAGGCGCAAGCGTTGAACTGTAAATACAACGGTTGTGAGCTCGATTCCTACTCGTGAAAATAAATATTTAATATTTTCATTTCTTTCCCCTGGTATCAAGGCAAAGCGCAGCGTTGAGTGACGCCAATTGACACGAAATACTTCAAAAAATTGTCGGTAACTAGGGCATGGGCGTGTTTTAATGAGGAACAGAGAATATAAGAGTGCTAAAAAAATATTTTAAAAAACTACGAAATTATTAAAAAAATTCGAATCAGCTTTCTAAAAGAGCATCAAACTACGTCTTTTACACTAAACATTTTGTATATATCCAGCAATATAAACTTTAAAGCTTTACATAAAGGTAGTAAAAACTTGAACATTTTATATTACAGCGACGTTAACTTTATGAGATAATTAACGCAAGAAGAAACTTTACTCTTACAGTACGATGTTTTCTACTGCACTAAATTATGAGATGACAATATATTATTTATATCTCATTTTATATATATCTATAAATTTACTGAAACTCTCGTGGTGAAGTGAACCTTAATCGACTGTGAACGCGATGATCGTGGGTTCAATCCCGCTTGGGTGTGTAAATTATTTTTCTTGCTGAGACCTAAAAATACATAGTATTTAGCGACGCTATTAACAGTGGTAAAAAGCGGAATGTACTAACATTATGTTCTCTTTGCCTACCCTGCTATACCTATCGAGATAAAACGTGGAATTGAAAAAAAATACTAGCCTATGATAAGCCTTTTAGTTTTCTACTTTTTGGCCCATTTTATAATAATAAATGCTGGACAATTTATATGATTATAAATTTATAATAGAAGCACTTGCGGTCTTGCACATCATCTTATCCCCGCCTGTTCCGCAAAATGCAAATGAAAAATGTTTTATTCTAAGCATTTTTTTCTTTAACAACATGGTAGTAGAATTAAAATGGAAGCCTCGTTACTGAAGCAATTAATAAAATAATAATTAAAATAAACCCACGAATACAGTATATTGAAAGTAACATAAGATATGTATGTGTATCTTATTTTATATCTATTGTTATAAAATTCTCGTGAATTCTATTAAATGTGGGGAAAGGCAGTGTCCTAATGGGAGCGGAGTGCCTTAGCACTACATGTCTCTGTATTTTAAGCTTCACAGCGTGAAGCTAAAAAACAGAGAGTGACTGATAAACAACATACAATCTAAACTGCGCAGCATATAAAGACGAAAGTTAAACACAAAGCTTCCTTGAGAAGCGTATGGAAACCTTAGAGAGTTTACACTAGGTTCCCTCTGCCTACCCAGCTATATGCGGTGTACAATGTGAATCTGATCTATTCATTTATAATAATTTAAACGCAGCAGGATTTGCATCCGTGCCTTTTAGAAATCTTTCAAGCGCTCTAACCACTATTGTCATACATTCAATCCCGCTACCTAAAAATCTTATACTTATCAAAAAAAATATATTAGAAATATATAAATAAATATTAAGCGAAGCGCAACTAACCTCAAATAATTTTTTGGCCTCTCTTTCAAACATATTTAAATATTCTACTAAGAGAAACACTATTTCGATTTCAAAAGTTTTATTTTTACCGCATACAAAGGACATTATTTAGATGTTAAGCTTCTCTACTGCGGAAAATATAAAAGTATTTTTAAAATTCCAAATGAAAAGGTAAAGTAGAATAACAATATAGTTTTCGTTTAAAATTAAAGTATTTTTATACGTAATATATAAAATGAAAATTTGCATTTAATATGTTTTAAACAAACTAAATTAATATGTTTTCGTAGTTTCGTAGGTTTTTTTTATTGAAATATCAAGAGTAATGGAGACGAGTCGATTTTTTTCTGTTTTTAAGAGAGTCCATTTACTGAAAAAAATGATATTTAAATACAGCTGCTTTACAGTTATCTTATTTTTGGATATAATCATTAAAAAAATTGAATGAATAAAAGGTTATGTAATATTAAATAACAATTTATATTACTAATAAATATTTATAAATAATAGCTATTTTTATATTTAAAATAACAAATCAGCTTTAAGATATGATAACACAAGGACAAGACAATTAAGTAATATTAAACATTAACTTATCATTAATTGATCGAGAATATCATGAAAAGGTCTAATTTCATGTATGACCACCTGAATTAGACCATTGCGTATAATAAGAAATTCATAAAATCGATACTTATAATAAAAACTAGTAACTGATCGCTGACTATATATGAGAAAATGTACTATTGAGTATATGTTTCAATATAATGTACGACAAAAAGATGTCTATTGTCGGTTTTTCTATTTGTCTATATAGAAATATATAATCGAATACATATTACACTCCTACATTATATTTAGTTGTGGCGCTGTTATGGTTCGTTTGTCACTTGGGAGAATAAGTTATTATTTATCAATATTTACATTTATTCACTCTGGTACCAAGGCTAAGCGCAGCGTTGAGTACCGCGAAAGCGCAATGCCTCAAAAATACAGCGAAAAGAGGAGAACGGAGTGTCTTAACACTAAGTTCTCTCTATCTGCTGGGTAGGTATATGCGGGATATAGCTTAAAGCTATAAAAATGTAATCAAAGCAAAGGTACGAATACTCACATACATTTTTTTTAAGGAGTGTCACATAAAAGGGTCAGCGTCATATACTTAGTACGTATTAAGTTTACTTTGCAAAGAGTAAGCTAATGGGAACTTCATTGTATGCTTTCGACCAACCTTTGTCGCATTTTTGCGTTTTATTAAAAGAATACATAAAAGAGGTATAAAATAATAAGATTTTTTCATAAAAAATCTAAATTACAAAATTTTGTTAAAAATTCTAATTATGAAATAGTTATGAGATTTTTTTTTTATTTTTCCCATAAAAAGTATAGTATAATGGTTGCATTTTCCATTTTTCCACATTTTTTAAACGTGAAACTGAAAACTCAACACTTAACTTTAATTAAAAGAGTAGAGAAATTAAATAATTTAAATATATTAATTTAAATGTAAATGGGACCCACAAGCATGGCGTGTTGTATTAGAATGTCATACTGCGCCATGATGGTCTTAATAGAAATAAGTATCACGCACTCATTACGATTGTATGTATTATATATTATTATAATTCATAAATATTTTATTATATTTTTACAAAGTTTTGAGGCCAGTCATGGTCAGTCTCCAAGAGTGGGGATCGAAGCCACAACCAGTCGGTGTTACAGTCACACTTTGTGCCACTGCGCCACGACTGGCCTCATATGCCCTACCCTATGCCTACCCTGCTAAAAAAAGATTTTTATAAAATTTCTTTATACTTACTTGTAATGTCCAGTCCTCCGAATGAGGAAGATGAATAGCTCGAAACCTCTGGTCGCTAGTGTATGTATAGCGGCCAACTGTCAGCAAATGAATGTCGCGATGTCTCACCCACGACACTTGCATGTTGAGCTGTCACAAAGAAAAAAAATATTATTAATAGTCATATTTTTAAAGGTTTAAATATTTATTTTTTTTATTTCACATTCCCACATATAGAATATTAGGTTAAGAAAACCTTATGTCAAGGCACCCTATTCTCCACATTTTGCACGCTTTTCTTTTAAAGATATGTGCGTGTTTTACTGTGGAACCATACGTCGTTCGTCGTTCCAACACTCAACACGCAATGCCTCGAAAAAAATCGACGGTAAGTGGGGAACGAAGTGTCTTAACACTAGGTTCTCTGTACCTACCCTGCTATACATAGGATACGGCGTGAAGCTCTTTTTTAATAGATATATAAGAAGCAAATTGAAGAAAATAAACAAACAAATAAAATGCTACAACATTGAAATAAATTAGTGTTCACAACAAACATATATTAAACTTTATTTTACAAGCAACATTCTCAAAGATAATCCTTAGAACGTAAAATTCAAAGATTTACGAAGATTTTAACTCCTTTATACCGATTTAACTTGGAAACGAGGGATTAACAATAGGTCATGTGAAACAATGAAAACAATTACTTTAATTAAGAGAGTTAATTAAAAAGTTTCAGAATTCGTTCTAAAACAATCTAATTAAAATGTATATTTTGTCAGTTACAAGATTCTCTAATGGCTCGTAGTAAGATTTCAATCAGTTTAAAATTTATGATCAAAGCGATAAAATTGCTGATCTGCATTTCAAATTGATCAACATAGCATAAAATGAATGTAACATTTTATCCTGTAATAAGGACGTACGTATAAATGGAACAGTTTATCTCAACAAAGCAAGTATTTATAGCAAAATATTTAATTTAAAACTTATAATATTTGGGAAGTATGTTCAGTAGAGATGGAAGATACGAGATGGATGATACGAGATGGATGTGGAAAGGTATATTGCTGCCGGTAACAGGGTTAACGGAGCCTTAGCTGCATTGATGAGACGACAAAACGTCAGCACAGCTGCGCGTTTGGCCGTACATAATGCAATGTTGGTACCGACGCTGTTATAACTTCTCCGCAGCAACATACTGTGTACCGCAGTTAATCACGGTTTATGAAATTTACATACCAAATAAAAAAGTAATGTTTAGAAGAACTATATATATATATAGTTTATATAGTAATAAAATAAGAAATCAATAAATACACACCAATGCTTAACGGAGATACTAAACCACAAAACAAAGAGGTACCAGCAACCAGGTGGCCTAGAAGTTGGTTCTTAATTAAATTAGCTGAAAGTAGGTTACGACCTCGAACGTGCATGGTATTGAATAAAAATCCGAACTTATGAATCTCGTTAGTGAAACCTGTTGGAACAGTAAATGGTACTTGAGATCGCGGTGCAATTGCACAAACACTGTTAGACGCGCCATTGCATCTGGCGTCTGCATTTCCATTACCGTATTATCTGAGTTGCCCGCCCACACTCCGCAGTTCTCGTTAGGCGGCATTAAGAATTTATTATATAAGCAATTAGGTTTTTAATTTTTTTTTAGCTTCCCGTTGTATCCCGCACTTTGCAGGGTAGACAGAGGCAACCTGGGAATCTAATATTAAGACACTACGTTGATCATTAAGACACATCCGCGTCCCTCATTTTTTAAATTGAATCTCTTAAATGTATTTAAAGGGTATGTTTTAAAAATTACAGAGTTAGTGTAAAATACAATAAGCCTTACTGGCTTCTTGTATGTGTATAGCCAAAAAAGGGAAGCTTCTAATCAGTACATGCTATGGTCATGGATGCTATTCGGAGAAAAAATCTCTAATTTTTCTCGCTCTGTTACAAAAATCTTTATCTCTGCTATACAGGTTAAGATGTGAAACTCCAAAAACAAAATATAATATATTCAAATGAATAAACAAAAGTTGAAACTGAAAAAAACAACTGCAAATGTAAGGCTAATATAGAATGAGTTTCACGAGACGGTCATAAACTTGATTAAACACTATAGCTGTAGCGTCGTGCAATTTATTTAATTAGTTCGGTAAATATGGAGTAGAATATTAAGATATTATAAACTAGTTTATTAGAGGGTATCGTTAAAAATAATTTATAGAACATGACATCTATTGTTGTTTGGACGTCGTGGCGCAGTGGCACAAGCATGTGACTGTAAACGTTGTGAGTTTGATTTCCACTCGGGAAAATTAATACTTTTTTATTTATATCTATTTTAATTTCTTTACTCTGGTAACAAGGCAAAGCGTGGTGTTAAGTTTCGCCACTCAACACGTCAATGTCTTACTACTAGGTTCTTTTTGCCTACCTTGCTAACAGCGAGATACTGCGTAACGCTGAAAAAAAATCTATTCTCATATAGTAAAGTAGTTATTTATCTTCATTAATAACAGTCTAATAAATATGATGAGCGCATATTTTGGTTGTAACTTCTAATATTGTCTAGAATTATTGATTCAAGACGTTTAGATGACACTTTTGTGGTACAGTGGTGACTGTACATTCGATAGTTGGGGGTTCTCCACACGGGTTGCAAATTACAATTAAATTATTTATATTTTCATCAATGCATAAAGTATGGACTACGCAACGTATGTCATCTACCACTAAAGTCGCAATGTCTATAAAAAGATATATAATTTTATCCTCTTTATACATTTTAACTTTATTGATCTTCTACGTTAATAAAACAGGTGCATAAAATCTGATAAAACAACACTTCGTTTACTTCTTCGTTCGTGTCCATTATAATATTATAGAGTATCTCTTGCTAAATCTAACCTAAACAAACCTTATAAATATTTTCTAAAGAGGCCATCATGACATAGCAGCGCGGACTGTAGCGACGGTTGTAGGTTAGATTTATAAATAGGAAGAATGAATTATTTTCTTTTTCTCGCTCTGATATCGACATAAAATGCGGTGTTGAATCCCGTTTATATTTCGAAAATTAAGGGAAGCGGGTAATGGGATGCCTTAACATTAGATTCCCTCTGCGTACCCTGCTATATACGACATACATAAACATAAAGCCAAGAAAAAAAAAAGAATTGAATCTACACTTATCACCCCCAACAACAATGTCAACACCAATATAATTAGAAACACAAAATAAAACAACAAGAACAAAATAAAGCAAGGATAGCCATCATTGTGAACGGTCTGAAGCGCTCGCGGCCGTCAGCCTCCTCGTTAGCCAGGTCTGATATTTATATGGAAGACGGCATCGCGGCCTAATGAGATTTTTATTTATAAAGTTGCTCTCACAATAGGGACTTTAAACTTGCATTGTGCTATTGTTACGTTTCATTTTAAACGAGGATTTTGTGGTACACCGCTATGTAAATTGGACGTTGGTTTCGGAATAAGGGGAACTCGTTAGTGTGTACGTGGGCTTTTCTATTTTTTTTTACGTGTGTATGCATTATCTATGTGTTTTTTAATATTATTTGTGATTTGGATTTGTTTTTCTGTGGTGTATGGTTTGATGCTTCACGCTGTATCCCCCATAAAGCAGTGTAGGCAAAGGAAACCTGGGAACCTAATGTTAAAACACTTCCGTTGCCCATTGAATATTTATTTTATATAAGTAAAAATACATTCTATGATTATATAAGTATGAATTAAAAATTGTTCGCAAAATTATATTCTTAAATATTTCTAAAAATAAATAAAGAAAGCTCCTTTTCCTTTAAAAAAAAATAAGGGGGTAATTAACTAACTAACTATAATATATGTAATATAAACATCTACATATTATATTAAACATCTGAAAGACTGTGCAGTTAGCTAGTAAAATATATTTTATACGTTATTTTAAGTTCATTTTGCTACGAAACTAGAATCTCATTTTGGTAACAAGACCGTCTGGATAACCTGAAGCTCTGAGCTTTGCACATATACATGATTTGTTAGAACATTTAGAATATAATGACTTACTCTGTACAGTCTTTTAAAATATACTAACAGAGGATTTCAAATATAATGCTGCGCAAGACTGTAATGTTCCGGTAACAACGTTACCAGAAAATTGGAACTATAAAATAAAGACGCAATACATATGACCTACCCAGAATGGAATAAACCATTCTGGGTAGGCATAGGGAACCCGGGAACCTAGTGTTAAAACACTTCGTTCCCCATTGAGACACTTTCGTTTTGTCTTTCCGCCCAATTATTGAGGCAGTGAGTATTGAATGACGTTACCAGAGCAAAGAGAATAATAAAAAAAAATTATTAAACATTTCATCCCCTCCAGGGTGAATCCAATCCACAACCGTCGAGTTTACAGTCGAATCGTTGTACCGCTGCGTCACGGTTACATCTAACTGTAAAATATAAATATGTAGATGCACGTAAAAGCTAAGAGTCTAAAAAATCAGCTTCACGCTGTATCCCGTAAACAGCAGGGTAGGCAGACGGAACCTAGTGTTAAGACATTCCGTTCCTCACTTTCTGCCTAATTCTGGAGGCATTGCGTGTTGAGTGACAGAATGAATCTAAATATAGGAAAAATATTTTAAAGAACATATATTTTCAAGATAACTAATTTACCTTTAACAAACTGTAAAGCCCAAAAAGTATACTCACAGTTTTATTTCCTAAATTTTTCACTCGACAATTTAAATATGCTGTTTTTCCGAGTAGTGCGGTCACATTTTTCGACGCCGCCAAGTCGAAATAGGGCCCCGTGCGGGGCGTAGGCCGAGGTGCGTCGGCTATCGCCGCTCCTGGTCGTATGACGTTGTCGGCCGCTGGTGGCGACGTTACCGAAGTATTCGATGGCAGTCCTTTGCCAAGTTCTCTTTGTGCTGATGACACTGGAAAAAAAAATATAATTTAATATTATATTTTCTTAATTAATGTTTCATATAATATGATATGAAATTTGGTGATTACGAAGTGATGATGGCTAGGCTAATGCGACACATCCAGCCATGCCCTTCAATGATATTCGATCCCATACTTCCTTATATTTTGTAAGCCGTTGACAAGTCTAGTTAATGCAGTCGTTGAGGGTTTGATGTCCAAACGGGGGACTAATTATATTTAATTTATTTTCATTTGCCCACTCTGGTAAGTAAAGCGCGGCAATAAATTCGGCGAAAATTAAATTACAGAGTGTCTTATCACTAGGTTTCCTCTGCTCATCCTTTTATACAGGAAAAACGTGGAGTTGCAGTTTTTTAGTTACTTTATATAGATATCAAGTAGTTGTATTAAGTTTAAGTTCTTATTGAAACACACAGAAATATTATACTATAGTACTGAGTAACTAATTAATTATTATTAGCTTTCTTTGATCTTTAAAATTGGTTATCGGTTTTAAATTTACAAAGTTTACTTTATCATTTCTGATTAAGTTAACTTTGTAAAATTACAAAAAAGGGTTCTATAATTACAGTGCCTTCTAGTAGCAAAATATTTTTTGTATATTGATTGTTTGACTTTAGTCTTATACAAGAAATTTTTAAAAACACAACCAATAAAACCAACGCTTTGAAGAAAAATCTGCTTTCTATAGAAGGTTAGGGAACATTGAAAAATAATGAACTTAAATAACAATAAGCTCTTAAAGATACTAGACTTTTATGAAAATACCAACTTTTTTTGCTTTAGTTATTATTATTAATATTAACAGTTTAATTAACCAAGTTCTTAGCTTCTGTTGTTTTCAGCGTTTGCCATTGTTTCTTCGCATTTCTTAGAATATAGTGAAAAGTATCTTTTTCGACAATTTATACAACTGTCTTTTTATACATTGGATATTGCTTCAAATACTTAAAATATACTATAAAGTATGTAATTTACAGTAAATACATACAAGATTTAAAGGACTAAAAATATTTTTTTTCTTGTCAAAATAGTTTTTATGCATCATACGTAAATAATAAAATATTATATAGTAAGTAAATATAATTAATATATTCGATACCATCTTGATAAAACTGATAACTGTCAGACATAAAAAAACAGTAGCTGTTCAGTTAAAAAAAATAACTTTACGCTGTATCGCGTACACGTTATAATACGACGCAGGAATCATTCCTCACTTTGATCACAATTTCCAAGAGTATCTATCTATATTAAATAAATATTTTTCACATTATTAAAGTATTATTCCACACTTAGGAGAGGAAAATACTTATTTAGAAAACGTATAAAAATTTTAACGTAGACCGATTTGAACCCATGCCTCTTGGACGGTTTTCAAGAGGCACGGATTCAAATCCTAGCAGGATTAAAAAATATATATGATTTCTAAATAAGTATATTAAGTAAATTTAAAAGATCTGTTATTTGTTGTACGTTTTATAAAATTTTACCAATATAACAATTTTTCTTTTCAAAGAATATATTTTAATATTTTTTTGTGTATCTGATATTTATATTATTTTTTAAATTTTAATAAGCGTGTATTATGTAAAATATATTTCTTTAATTTCTCTACCCAAATTATAAAAGAACTGACCAAATATATAATTAATTGATCAATATGGTGTGGATTTATAATCATTATTTCGTTTAACTTATCGACATAGCCTGTTGAAGTGAAAATTGTTGGTTTCCCTCACTAGAAATCGGTCTACAGCCATCGTTTTATACAGTCAGATATTATCACATCGCGCCAGCAGTCAAATATTATCATATGCTTTTAATTTTCCTTTTTAAAAATTGATTCATAGTTCAAGATAAAATTAATTCAACTAAAAAAATATTATACTGTCACGCATAAAGCCACCAGACTTCTTCCACCGCGGCGGAGCGATCCCATTAAGGGCCACGTTGCTCTCGCAAGTGTAAGCTGCATACCTGCATTTTTAACATTCAAAGATCGGGTCGAAAGGACCGAGCCAGCAGAAAGAGCTGAAATGAAGTGAGGACAAAATACAAAACACTTTGGTGGAAATGTAAGTCCATTTTATAAGGAGTTCGTTCCGCCTAAGCATTTCTCGCCCATTTCTCTTTGCGGTGGGAAGGAGTTAAGGTTTTGACATAATTTTGCCGTTATATTATTAAATTATAGGGTCTAGCGGCCAGTCGTGACGCAGGAACACAAGTGTGTAAGTATAAACGCGATCGGTTGTGGGTTCGATCCCACTGAAAGAAATTAAATATTTATTTAAATTTATATTTCCATTTCTACGCTCTGGTGTCAAGGCAAAACATGGCCTTCAGAATTCGGTGGAAAGTGTGGAACGGATTGTATTAACATTAGGTTCCCTCTGCCTACCCTGTTATGTGCGGGATATACTGGTACTTAATATGTATGTAACAAATTTATCTTTCCTCAATAAGTCATAATAACCTATCAGTACTAAAATATATTGTATATAATATCTATAAATGCTGGTATATTCATTATTTGTTTATTAGTAAACGCGTTGAGTGTGGGCCATTAGTATTGATTTAATGCTTCATTTAATTATACACGTTGACAAGGGTATTACGAAGCGTGGCTTATATATTTTATTATATTGTTTTAGAGTGTTATTCAGAATTTAGCAAAGTAGGTAGTAAAACATAGTGTTAAGACAAAGCGGGTAGGCAGTGGGAACCTAGTGTAAAGGCACTCCGTTCACCATTTTTCACCAAATTTTCGAGATATTGCTTTATTGGTGAAATTTAACATCAATGATTGTCTTGTTACCAAAGAGTGAAAATAAAAAAAAAATTACAATAAGTGTAAAACCAGCTATGTGTGAGTCGGTCTCGCATATCAAAATTTCACTAACAATTTCTTATTTGTAGGTTAAAAAGATTTGCAATTTATAAAATTTGACTAATTTTAGTACGCACTCATTTTGTTAGACAGAATTCCGGACGGACAACAAAGTGATCCCATAACTATTCTGTTTATAGAGTCTTCGAAAGAAAAAAGAATGCATTTTTACCACTAAACACCGAATCAAATATCAACCTCAAAGTATAAGTCAAGCACAAGCTGGAAGCACACACTTATAAAGTTTACTTGTACCTACACGTTACGTACGTGTAGTACGTACGTGCGTACAAGTAAATTTCAAGTGAAATTTAGAACTTGAATTTTATCCAGAGTGAACACAGAACTCGACACACATATTTAGATATGCGATTATTTTGTCGGTGTAGTCGAGAACGACGCATTTGACTTGGCTCTAATATTACATTTTTGTTTTTGATGGGATTAAATAAGATTAAAAATATTACAAATAAATAGTTGTAGTTCATATCATCTTTTATACTACTACTTGTTGACCTAAAATCAACATAAATTGCTATGGAACTCTCGGTGGACAAATTCGACTCGCACTTTACCGGTTTTCATTTACTTTTAAAATACGAAATTATAAAAAAATCATCGTACTTATTCATATTACGGATTAATTTTTAAAATAAATTAAAATAAAAGTAAGAAGAAATATTCGTTGCAAAATGAGCAGTCGTCACCAGCAATGTACTCGTATATCTACGTAAGCAATGCCTTTACGTGAACACACCCTAAGCCCTCATTTCGCCCCAATTCCTTCATGTGTTAAAATAAAAGGAAATTTCCATAACGATCGTTGCGCAATTGACATGTTTTACGAATCTGAATTCATTTTTTTTTGGACCGAAAAAAATACAATTGATGCATTAATTAATTAAAATCTGAAAAAATGTATTTTATTGAACTATACATTTTATTGTAGTAAAAATATAATAAAATGTGTTAGTTAAATATTAATACGATTATATAATATAAGTTATAAGACTGTTTCGATTTCCACTCGGGAAATTGAATGATTGTTTATTTATATTTTCATTTCTTTGCTCTGCTAAAAAAGGCAAACCGCGGCGTTGAGTTCCACCACTCAACAAGCCTCAAAAATTCGACAGAAAATGAGGAACGGAGTGTCTAAGCATTAGCCCCCTCTGCCTACCCTACTATATACGAGATACAGAGTGAAGCTGAAAAATTGTATAACCATACAAACCAAAATATTTATAATCGACGAAGACATGTAAAAATTCGGATTCTGCTTTGTGCAAATATCTCTTATTATCGAAATTTTAATAATAATTAAATGCCACAAGAAAATTCCAAGCACCATAACTATTTAAAAACGAGTAAAACCCATACATTATTTATACTGTACACATACAAAATAAATCAAACCATCCTTTTTGTGGATCATATCTTCTAGAAATAATGTGGCTTTCGCCGCAATTTCGCCAACTGTCGCTGCCGGCGTGTTTCGCGGAGATTTACGACAACGACTCTTTCACTAATACTGTTTACTTCGTTAATGGTCAGTTTTATTATTGCGCTTCTTTGCTGTTTATTTCTTTTGCCACCTATAACTCATAACCGCTGACGTATGGAATAAAGATATGTTGTTGCAATTAAAAAGTTTTATATGATATCGTGTATGGATGGGTTAGGTTTTATGTAAATATAGTGTTGAATAAGAATAATTTAATAATCAATAATCAGCTTTACGCTGTATCCCGCACACATCAGGGCAGGCAGAGGGAACCTAGTGTTAAGACATTCCGTTCCCCACTTTCTGCCGAATTCTGGAGGCATTGCGTGTTGAGTGGCAGAACTCAATGCCGCGCTTTTGTCTGGACACCAGAGCGAAGAAATGGAAATACACATTTAAGTAAATATTTCATTTCGTCGAGTGGGGATCGAACCCACAACCAGTCGGTTTTACAGTCCCACTTTGTGCCGCTGCGCCACGACTTGCCCTAGAAGAATAATTTGATATTATAAAATTCTTATTATTTCTAATGACAAAAACAATGAGTGGAGTGGATATCTGACACTCAAAAAATATCTAAGATTTTTTCTCTACAAAAAGAAAAACCGAAAAAAAAATTATACATGTATGTAGATGTCATCCAACAATTCTCATAATGAAAGAAAAAGATATCAAAGAGACTGTATAACGAGCTCCATGTTATAAATACTTCACAAAAGCATAAGGATATCTCGTTTTAAAATTACATTCAAAAATTATTTTTATATACCCACTTGGAATTCATGAATTCATACGTTTAGCCTTTTGTGTTGAATATTCATTTAGTTTTCATTGTTACCTTCTTATGTTTTGAGAGTTTTAATTTACGTACTTCAATTTTTTTTTACTTTGTGAAAATTGTATTTAAGTGAAAAATATAGTTAAAATTCGTCTTTACTTTGAAAATAGCTTGGGCTGCATGTAATAAGAAAAAATGTCTTGTAGTAAGTACAGTTTAATCAACGTTATTTGTTTGTGTGCTGTACTGTCATCTGTTATACACATTAAAATATTTTTTTAAATGGTTAAAAAAGTAAAGTAATAAGAATTTTATAAAATATTATTTATAAGCTGTTGTGGTGGTTGTGTGTTTTTTGTAGCTTCATTCTGTATACTACATATAAAGAGCACATAACGTTCGGACACTTTTTTCTGCACTTTTTGGACTGGGGATCTCAATGCTGAGATATTATATCTTATACTTATTTAGAAAACGTATAAAAAACTGAACGTATTATCGGACCAGGACCTGGTCGGTTTCCAGGAGGCGCGGGTTCGAGTCCCACTTCGTTCAATTTTTTATACGTTTTCTAAATAAGTATTTTTCTGCTGCGTTTACACTCAAACACTGTGCCACGACAGGTTTTTCTCTTAATTAAACTAAAACAACGTAGCTGAAATATGTAGATAAATACAACTTCAATTCATAATATGTAAGGTATTTCATTAATTTGACGTGTCAATGATGCTACGATCATTATAAAAATCCTTTTATACGTTTTCTATGCAGCAGAATTGGAGCAAAATGAAGGGTTGCCGGGTGCATGTGCGATGCTTGTCGACACCGTTACTGTTAGTTCCGATATTTATGTTTTTTAGTAAACTATTTTTTTAAATACTTATTTAGGACAAAAAACTATTCCATTTTTAGCAGTTCAAGCAGAGTCAAATCGACCGCGCCTATTATGTTTTAGTTTATAATTCCTAATATTATCGTCATAAGTCTCGCCCCAGGTAGCCTCTTCGTGGTTGACTTAATTCTTGCAAAATTTTATAATTCTACAACAACAGGAAGTACTCCCTAACAAATCAATATCAAAAAAGAACCATTCTATAATTATTACCGGATTTAAATCCCTTAAATCTTCAAGCAGTCTTTTAGGTTGCGCGCTATCGTAACAAATGACCGCGCGCTGTTTAAGGGTTAATACGTTTCTTTTCTTTCGAGTCTTGTTTAGAGCTACTTTTCTATCAACAATAGTCGACAAACATTTATTCTCTGTGGGCAAACCTTACTATATAAGAGTAGAGTTAGCTAGGTAGGTTGAAGAGTAGCGTAATTTAATTAATTTATACTAATATTTGCCAAAACCTAATTTTTCTTTTATATAAAAAAAATATGTTATTATATAAAAAATATAGAACAGAAAAAGAAGAAAACATGAAACACAGCAACGAGAAAAGCACTTCCGTCCACTTTAAATAATAAATACCCACCCAGTATATAAAGTCACGTTTTATTGTCAAAATAAATTGAGACGACTCTAATTGGAAAATGGAACATCGATTCAGTCGTATTTTGTCCTGAAAAGTACACGGTTGGAAATTTCAAGAGAAACCAAATATATGGTTAGCCAGTTTTCAAAGCTCCGAAATTTAACTTTACTTACATTTCTAGTGGGCTTTGTGTACTTAAAAAAGTTATTTTGCCATTTATAAATATTATATTCGAATCTATTGTACTTGGCATGAAAGAGCTCTCGTTGGCTAGAACAAACTAAGCCGACAGATGTTGCGGCCGAAATTTCTTTTATGTTTATGTTTTAAATTCTGGTTTGTGGCCCATTCCCTTAGAATGGGTATTATTTTTATGAAAGGGAAAAAATATTACATTTTACGTCTCAAAACATTTGTCGTATACGTATATAATTAAAGCAGAAAAAGCGACTCACATGTTATCTAATCTACATAATAAATTATTATTATATAAAAAATATGCATAAAAACGAATATTCTTCTTATCTATTTAAAAATTATTTCAAATAGTCTCCCAACAAAATAAACGACAAAATCTGTCATTTCAAAAATATTCCAAAATGTCTGACCTCAAAATATTCAATTGACATCTGTTTTATTACAAATGGGAGAAAATTTCACTTGTTTCTTCTTAATCGAAGCAAGAGTTTATGTTTCATCCCTTTATTGCGACATAGCGGCTGGGTTCTTTTGCGTAATAACGAATCGTTATTTTTCGAAAAAAAATTACTCCAAATTTCAAAACACAAAATAATTTAATATGAGATGACCCCATTCCTTTTTTCAACGTTCCATAAAGTACTAACATTATGTTCTCTTTGTAAAAGCTAACAAAAACTCAGTCATTTCGTGTTTCATTTGAATAGTTAAAATTGAATAAAAAAAATGCTTTAATAAATAGCGTACGAGGTATAATTTTTTGATTTTTTAAACTAACATATGTATTGATTTTAACTTGGATGAAGATATTATTTGATGAACTTAAAGATGTCAAAAACGATTCCTAATAAAAATTGACTCAGGCATCGTAACGCACGGCGTTGAGTTGTGACTGCCAACAGAAAAAATCTCAAAATTGACCGATGCGTAGACAATGGAGTGTCTTGACACTATGTTCCAGCTGGCAACACTTAAAAAAGGTATTCCATAAATTCAAACTACCTTCTAAAATGTGTTAATTACTACAACACATGTAATAGAGTTGCGAACGTATTGCGAAACGTAAAAAAATGGTATAATTCGCGTTTCTAAAGTAATAAAGGCACGTGTCAACCTTTCATCATCCAAAGTTAAATTAGGTAAGGTAAAAATATTTTCATATTATGACCCTGAAGCCTTCCACCCACGCACGTCCCAAAGTTCCTCCCGAGGAAATCGAATCAGATCTTTCGTTATACATTATTTATATTAGTAATGTTCATTATTGTTTTATTTATAGTATAATATTATGTTTTGTTATACTTTGACGTAACGTTATTTATTTGTGCCTTTAGGTCTTTTTTCATTAAAAGAATAGATTAAATTAGAAATGTAGTAAATGTATTCTTTTTTAAATATATATATATATATATATATATATAAATATAATCTTTACGCTGTATCCCACACATAGCCGAGTAAGTGGAGGGAACCTAGGGACCTAGTGTTAACTCCACTCCGTTACCACTAAGATACTTGCATTTACCACTTTCTGTATTCCTAATTATTTTAATTCAGAATTGAATGAACAAGTAAAATAATTTACTGTTGAATGGCAATAAAAAATCACACTTTTCAGAGTCAATTTTTTTTTATATTATTAGTTTTACCTATATAAATTAACGTTATTAAAGATTAGTACCTACTAAATATTTAAAACTATCGTTTATGGATTGAAAGAGACGTTCAAGGGAATTTTTAAAGGAAGTCAAATACGTATTAGATTTTTGCGCAGGGTAGGCAGAGGGAGCCTAGTGTATAAAACTCCTTTGTCAGTTTTTCGCATTAGATAAAAATAATGTGTGATTAGTGGCGGAACTCAACACTGCGTTCCATTTGCTAGAGCGAATAAAATGAAAATAATTAATTTCTCCAAGTAGGAATCGAATCTACACGTGTATCATTTGCAGTTAGGTCTTGTCTCACTACGCCACAATGTAATATATATGTAAGTAATTAAAAATATTAAAGTAAAATATATTAATATGTTTATACAATAGTTAGTAGGATCGAAGAAAACGATATTAATAGTAAGTATATATATACATAAGTCAATTTATCATAACCTTCTCATGTGAGAACTCGTACACCTGTGATTTATAAATAAATATAATATTATATAGTACTACAGACATATCAATGTATTTATAAATATTGATTTATTATACTAAAATAATGATGATTGTAATCGCGACGGTCGTGGGTTCAATTTCCATTCCAAACATGAATTGGTTTTATTCCCTCTTTTTAGTAACAAGACTAAGTGCGGCGTTGAAATATAATTTAGAATAAAAGATATTGCAAGGAAATAATATCGAAATCTATATTATCAAACCCAGGTTTGGTTATAACAAATAAATAAATATTTTTTTTAGTATAAAGGGCATTTTTTAAATTATTTGGATAATCATTAGGATAAAAAAAAAAAAAAAATTATTAGGATAGTCAAGCCTTTAACTGCCCTTAAAATATTAATGTAAATACAACATTAACCATTTTTTTAAAGAAAAAAGTATTTTTTTACAATAACAAACACACGCAAAAACTACAATACTGTAACACAAAAATGTCAATATTATATTATTCAACAAGACCTACTAAAGGTCACGTTTATAAATTATTCCGTGCCAAAGGTTGAAGTTAGAACTGAGAAGCTAAGCAGGTAATGCTACTAAATAATCATCATCCAGTGGATGATGCTTGATGTTTTTAAAAACTTCAATAATGGAAAATTGTCTCAGTGCATTTGAGATATGTCTTTAGTGGTTTCATTTCTCTTTTTCCATTGCCATTCAATTGTATAAATTATCTTTATTTTTTTTATCGTCGCTCTGGCAGACAAACCGCGGCGTTAATTTTCGCCACTCAATGTCTCGAAACTTGGTCGGAAATAGAAAAAAATGTCTTAACATTCGCATCCTTCTGCCTATTCCATTATGCGGGAAAAGACATGAAGTAGAGTAATCGTACATATTATTTATCATTACTAAATGTCTCTGTTTAATTTGAAATCATATAATAAATATAAATATTTTTAAATAAAACTGTTACAATTTAAAAGAAAACGCAAGACTACGACTTAAGTAAAGTGCGACACGTGTAAAGTACTTAAACGTAACATAGTGTATGTAAATGTGTATGTATGGCTTCCCTTTAATTTGTATGTGGATTGTGGACACTGCTATGTCATTTTTTATAAGTGAAACAAATGTTAAGTATTAAGTAAATAAACTGTTATGCTTTTTAACATTTTAAAATCTAATTTTGTTTAAAGTCGGTATAGCTATATTTTTTATTGTAGAAAACGTATCGTGATGCAGGTACGATTCCCGATTTAAGGATAAGTATGTTTATTTACTTTACTCGACTTTTTTAAACTATAGTAAAAAGCAAAGAAAGTGGGTCCGAATGTAAAATATTTTTTTACGAAAAATTTTAATAGTGGACTGTAATCCTAACATTCTTACAGTGCTAGGACGGTTTCCAAGAAGATTGTGTTTGAGTCTCGAATACTTTCTCATTTTTGTTTGTTTTTCAAAAATAGTTTTTTAAAAATATGTTTGTTATTGCAATATAAAAATCATTAAAATTAAAGCGTTAATTGTGCAGTAGGACAGACTGTAAGCTTATTTGATATCTATAAAAGCGTTAAACGCTATAACCTATAGGTACGATCTCCGCTTCTGGAAAATAAAATATTAAAATTATTTTTATTTCTCTGATTATGTGTTTGTTTTTCACTGATTGTGCATTTCAATGTCAGCGGATTGATAATGTTACAAACAAAATAGCGGGCGGCAACTAGTCTAATCTAAATTCAAAATACCTAGTTCTATGTAGGGAAAGTAAACTTTTCACATTAAATATTTAGTTATCATATTATTTACTTAATTAAATAATTAAATTATATACATTGCTTTGGGGCATAGAGTCGTCATTTGGCAAACATTATTAATGCATATAGTAATTAGCATACATTAATGAACATTGGCATATTAATATGTAAAATCATTATACAACATGACAAATATAACATATAATTAAAAAAGCCTCACTTCTAAAGCTTTTGAAAATTGGTTGTGTAATAACGTTATTTATGTTAATATAATTAGTAATTCAGCTTAGATTTTTTTTAATGATGGAGGAATTTAGGAGGATGGCTGTCACGTCATCGTGGATCATTTGATTCTCTCTCTCTCTCGAGGAATACGTTTATTTTATTTTCTGGTTTTGGAAACTTGACATGGCGCGGCATTGAGCTCCGCCACTAAACACGCAATGTCTAAAAAATTAGGTCTATGGTCGGGAACAGTGTGTCTTAACCCTAGAATATAGCGTTATAAAAAAATTGTGTAAATAAAAAGATTAATTCAGAGATATTATAATCCAAGTCAATTTTCTATTACAACTATTTATTTTAAAACCAATAGTATACTAGTTTTTATATACAATTTTTATTCTTTTACATTTTCATACTTCAATTTACACACATCACATTCAGCTAGGCACATGTTAACAGCATCACGACAGCTTCTATAAGCCGTAATGTAAACTGGAAATATTTTTTTATTTTTCAATAAATTAGATTTATACATTAAGTTTTACATACTATCAAAATCTAATTGTTATTTTCTGGCATTGTAACTGAGTAAAACAAAAGGAGATCAGCTACACTATAACTGATAAAAAGGCCAGTCGTGGTTCCAGGGCTTGTGTACATGACAGGTTGTGAGTTCGATTCCCACTCAAGGAAATGAAATATTTAATATTTTCATTTCCTCGCTCTGGTAACGACGCAAAGCGCGGCATTGAATTTCGCCACTCAACATGCAATGCTTCAAGAGTTCGGTGGATTGTGGAGAACGGAAGTTGTAGCTGATATTCCAAACAACTTTAAAAGTAAAAATAAACAAATCAGCTTCATGCTGTATCCCGTACACAGCAAGGTAGGCAGAGAGAACCTAGTGTTAAGACACTACGTTCCCCACTTTCTGCCGAATTCTTTTGAGTTCTGCCACTCAACACGAATGCCGAATCACGCCGAACATCGAGTGGCAGAACTCAACGCCGCGCTTAACCTCGACACCAGAGCGAAGAAATGGAAATATAAATTTAAGTAAATATTTCATCTCCTCGAGTGGGGATTGAACCCACAACCAGTCGGTTTTACAGTCACACTTCGTGCCGCTGCGCTACAACTGGCCTCGCGAACTTTAAAAGTATTATTTATTAAATAATTCTTTGACTCGCGATGTGTCTAGTGGTTTAAATTGTTTATAGTAATGATCGTGAATAACCCAAAATCCTTTAGTTTCAGAAGTTCCGTGTTAAGAATTTTATATTATGTCATTAGAAGGTATCGCTCTAATAGAATATTTGCCTTCAGAAGGTTATTTAGATAACTGGAAACTCGACAACATTGCGTTGTAATAACTCGAAGCTCTTCCGAAGAAAAGCCAAGAGCGCGTCCTATCGTCCTCTCCACTATAACCGTGAGCTAGTTATAATAAAAGGAGGAAAGAGTACGGGCCGCTCCCCGCCCTACACCGTGAATTCCTACCCGACTGCGGCTGCAACAGTCTTATTGAACTCTCCGGGACGTTTGTGTGTCTTTCCAGTATCTTTCCGAAGGTAGTTGTTACGCTTGTTTATATTAAGTTTGTATTAGAATAGTGATTCGTGATGTTAATTGATTTGTGAGATCAATATAAGTCATTGGATCGAATGCACTACCGCAAGGCGGCCGATATGTTAAAGAAACGCACGGCACACACCTAACAGTCATGTCTCGAACCGTAGGCGGACACTACTACATTCACCAGAGTTCCAGGTCATAAAATAGCACCACACACCCGTATGAGACGGGCGGACACTATATACATCGGAGCTAGGACAAAAAGTAGCATCACACGCCAATCATATACCAAGTTGTAGAAGCGGTATACAATATGTCAATGACCAACGCCATACAAGCATAGCTCACGGCATCGTCACGACATAATTAGTCCGCGACGTCAAGTAACATTCAATATTATAATATAAGTCAAAGATCACTTTGATCCACAATATGTATCGCCCCTAAACAAACATTGCCTTTAAAAGAAATTCGATCATAAAATATCGTGCCATCATGGCTTTGAATTACTATATTATAATTATTATATATTTGGCACAAGTCTTCATGTGCATCATGTATATCAGTACCGTACTTGACAGTTTGACTCGACCGCTGTCTTCCAACTGCCTTTGGGGCCGTTCAAATATTACGTAAGCAGTTTTTTTGCAATTATTGACCCCTCCCCCTCCCCCTCCCCTATGTCATCAAAAATAAGCAATCCTCTTACAAATATTTAATTGAAAACGTCAAAAATAAGCAAACCAAGACCCCCCGCCCCCCTACAGTGCTTACGTAATACTTGAACGGCCCCTTTCACCGCTATATAGATGAGATGACGGTTGCGACATTCGGGACGCCAATTCTATGAACTAGTCAAGAATAATATAATATTAAAAATATGTAGATTATATTATTCTTAATTAACTATGTTATTTATGTACATTGCCATGCATATTTTATTATTATATTTTTTTCTTTATTTATTTTACAACTTATATTCAAGCTAATAATAATATATACTATTACAAAGTGCCTAATGGGGAAAGGAAGTGGTATAACACTATGTTCCTAGGTTCCATTTTCATATCCTGATTTATGCGAGATACAGCGTGAAGCTTAAAAACACTCGCTTTATAAACAAAAATAAAATGTTCTTATAACATTTGAGTCGTATAAAACAATTGTCTATCATAGGGCTTCGTGAAATCGAATCCCTCTTAAAAAGGCTTCTCATGCTCATTTTTATTAAACTGTTCCTCAATATGATTGTACTAAAAGCAATGATACGTGTAGCTATAATATAACTAAGATTGAATTTTTAATCTTATATATATTTGACTAAGTGAAATATATATAAGATTGTAAAATCTATTTTATTTTTTTAGCAAAATTTAATATTTTTATATTTAATTTCATAGTAAATAAGTATAGAAATAGATTTAGGAGTTGTTTTATGATCATTAATAGAAAAAATATGTTTGTTGTACAGTTTTAAATAGTGGTGCAGTTAACGTCCGTGGTACTCTTTTAGTTTAAAAAAATATTACATATAACCCTGTTTTTATTGTTAAAACAATAAAAAGTATTAATAAAAACATCAAATCAGTATATTTATTCTTAGCTTCACGCTGTATGCCGCACGTAGCAAAGTAGGCAAGGGAACCTGATAACTTAGTGTTAGGACACTTCCATATCCTTATTAGAACACTTCCATCCTCCACTTTCCGCCAAGTTCTTAAAGCAATGCGTGTTGGGTGGCGAAACTCAATGCCGCGGCTACCCTCGTTACCAGTACAAGAAACTGAAAATATTAAATATTTCAGTAACCCGAATGGGAATCGAACCTACAACCGTCGCGTTTACAGTCGCACGCTTGTCCCCCTGCGCTACAACGGACACCAAATCATAACAAAATAAACACACATTACTTAGAGGCGAATGTATGTATGTATGTATGTATAAATAAACGAGTTACTCAGAAACAAAGTAAATATAATTTGGTATCCCGTAAAATACTCGTATAATAGAATAGTAAACTTATTTCTCATAATAGCGAACGCGAGTTTCTTATTAGCGACACGATCACGATATAGGTCGCGGAATACCGGGCCGACATCGTAATTAGTATACAGTTCAGCTAGCTTTACATGTTGGCCCAATACACCAACTCAATTGTAGTTTGTGGAGTGAATTGGGTTGGGATTCAGAAAAAAATATTGTAAAATAAATGTTCATATTTTCACTCGGAGAGGAAGCTCTGTGTAGAAAAATGATAATGTGCGAAGTTGAGTTCCGCTACTCAATATGCAATGTATCGAAAATAAGTCTTAAAGAGAGGGACGGAGTGGTTTAACACTAGGTTTTCTCTATCATTCTGCTATATGAAGGATACAGTGTTTGTTTATTTTATTAGGTTAAAATAAAATAATCGATTTTTGTCTTTATATTAGTTACATCATATACTTATTCTATGTCTTTCAAGATATTATACATACTATTAAACGCAACTCAACGTAAACCTTATTGCAGTAAGGCGCAAAATTGTCAAATGTCGATGGCCATGGACATGGACACTTAATGTTGGTTAACATTAAGTGTCCAATTCTTTGGATTCCAATCAACCAATCTTAATCTTGTCTCCTCTATTCCACATGACACTGATCACAAATCTGTGTTAAGTAGTTTATTCAATGACATAGAGAATAGAAAAATATATAACCTTATAATAATAAAAATACGACTAAGTAACTTTTCGCTGGAAACCTTCTTTTCGAGCCAACGTTATTATGAAATTGTAATGAATTTTATATTACATTAAATTTATTTTGCCTACTCATTTACACTCATTCTGAATACACTTAAAGAAAAGTTTATGCATTTAAATAAGTTAAGTTATTTGTTTTGTTTGTTCTTTTTGGCTAAATGCACTGATTTAGTTATGTAACTACCATGTACTATATAGATCTAGTAATAGTACTAAAAATAAGATTAAAAAAATTTTACCATATTAGTATGTGTACGTACTACGTGAAAGGTACATATATTGATAGAAATCGAAAGCGGTTAACGTTTTTATGATAAAAACACATATTGTTTATATGTTTCTACACTATTTGGAAAGAGATTCTATGTAATTGCAATAAGTGATATGTAACACCTTTCACCTACAATACTTCACACAGGTTTCCGTATAAGGACCGTTGCCTACAAATAAATTCTCCCGATTGACACAATTCTACTGCTTTTATAGTCTTTTTCACCTACATCTACCCTCTTTTACATGAATTCTATATATTATACTTCCCCCATTTCGTAGAATTAAAAAAAAATCTTCATGATTCATACTGTATTCCGCAAATAGAAGGGTAGGCAGTGCGAGCCTAGTATTAAGACACTCCGTTTTCCGTTTTCCGCCAGGCATTGCGTGTTGTATGGCGGAACTTAACGCCGCGCTTTGCCTTGACACCAGAACCAAAAAATAAAATATTAATAAATAAAATAAAATAATAATTCATTCTCCCGTGTGAGTTTGAACCCACAACCGTCGCACTTAAAGTGACACGCTTGTACCACTGCGCCGCGACGGCCTCAATTATTAAAAAAATATAAAACAATACACAAAATAAAACTACTTTTTACCAAATCAAAAAAAAAATCAAATATTCGTGCAAGTTGGAGCCAACTGAACAATAGTTGGCAGAATGAAAATTACGACATTTCTTTATCTTACTTCATTAAAATCCGGTTCTATTTACATAATGCTGCAACGTGATGTATTAATTACAGGATAATTAGACGATAAATCACTTGGCTTTGAATGATGCATGAGTATTGTATGTCTGTTCGTGTATTGCTAGTGTAATATGAGTAGCTATGGCAAATTGATAAGGCATTCTGTATAGATTATAGATATATTTTTTAGTAAATGTATAGTTGTATATAAATAAGCTTCACGCTGTATCCCGCACACAGCAGAGTAGGCAGAGGGAACCTAGTGTTAAGGCACTCCGTTCCCCACTTTCTGCCGAATTCCGAAGGCATTGCGTGCTGAGTGGCAGAACTCAACGCCGCGCCCCGCCTCGAGACCAGAGCGAAGAAATGGAAATATAAATGTAAGTAAATATTTCATCTCCTTGAGTGAGGATCGAACACCACACCACAACCAGTCGGTTTTACAGTCACACTTTGTGCCCCTGCGCCACGACTGTCCTCAATAGGGGTATATGATATGTAAAATTATAAAGTGAGTGGATTAGATCAACGTGCAGCCCAAGCCCCAAACTGCTGAATCTAAACTCTTGAAATTTTGCAGGTAATATTCGCGTAAAAATAAATTGAGCACTAAGGAAGGAATTTTAGAAAATAAAGATAGATTTATTTATGAAATATCGACGATTTCAAAAATAGAACAAGGCTGTCCTAGTGCAGGGGCACAAGTAAACGTGCAATTGTTAAAGCGAGAATTTGTAGGTTCGATACCCACTCGAGGAAATGAAATATGTCATATTTTAATTTACTTGTTTTTTAATTTTGTGTTAATAAGGCAGACGCGGGGTTGAGTTCCGCCACTCAATACGAAATGCCTCTAGAATTCGGTAGAAAGTGAAGCTAAAAAAATACAAATAACTCTTAATTAAACCTGCCAGCCACATGGCTGTCTTATATTTCATAGAAAGTAGGATAAAGCATAAAGCTTTCTATTTAAAGTAAAATCACATACATTAATTTTCTTTGATATTTTTACATCAACAATAAATAAAAAAATTAAATTAAATTAAATTAGCTTCACGCTATATCCCGCACACAGCAGGGTAGACAGAGGGAACCTAGTGTTAAGACACACCGTTCCCCACTTTCTGCCGAATTCTGGAGGCATTGCGTGTTGAGTGGCAGAATTCAACGCCGCGCTTAACCTCGACACCAGAGCGAAGAAATGGAAATATAAATTTAAGTAAATATTTCATCTCCTCGAGTGGGGATCGAACCCACAACCAGTCGCTTTTGCAGTCACACCTCGCGCCACGACCGGCCTCAATAATATATTATCAAACAATAAATATATTAACAAAAAATTCTTGTTCCACTAAATTTGTTACAAAAATATATTATAATCACGCAACTTTCTTTCTCTGTTCGCTCATTACTGCGATTAACAAAATTGTTTGCAACAATACGGCACTGCGCCATTCCACGATCGCCTATTAGTTGCTTAGCTACACGCACATTTTACATTTATTTATATATAAATAGATATAGATACATGTGATTTCTTGATAAAACCAATTATATAGTTATTTATCATAGTGTATAGAATTTTGTAGTTTTGTTCTATGATATTCAAATTACGGGACCGAACTATCCATAGAATGTTGAGAATGATTATTGAAAATTAATATTTTATTTTATTGGATGTATTATTCAATTCATCCCAGTCGTGGCGAAACATGAATGAACCTAATATCAAAATTTATTGATAATACTTATTTAGAAAACGTTTAATTTTTTTTTTTAAATTTGAACGCAGCGGGACTCGACCGCCTGGAAACCGACCTTTATTGATAATGTTTTTTCAAAAGCAAAAATTTGTTATTTTTTTATTTAAAGATTGCTCTAAATAATACAGGAGTAACAACATATAGAGAATTTACTTAGAATGGGGACTGTACATTGTACAACAGCCTATTCCATAAAAATCTAATTTAAACATAAGTAGCAAAAAATTTTACTAATTAAAAAAGCTAAGTTATTCATATAAATAAACGAAAGAAATTTCGAATATCAAACCAATTGACCCTCTCCACCAATCCATACATGTATTGTATTCACGTTAACACAACGCGTTCGCCCTAGCGGGATAATCGCTCAATAGCGTGCGCCACTAACCACCTTTTAGTACCGACCTCAATCAAATTTATTGGACAACAGTGTTGCGTTCTCTTACCAAGTCCCGTACTAAAACAAAAGTTTAGAACACACAATTATGAATTTTGAATCTATTTTTGTTTACAGAGCCGCTATAAGGCAATTAATTTTATAGCATCAGAATTTCCACGGAACCGACAACGATTATTCTGAATTATTATTCTATAATTTGAAAAGTTCTTTGAACATTTTCACTGTGGGTGAAAATGAGTTTTAGTTTCATAACCTATTCTATTTTGCTTAAATACTACACACTGTATATGAATACGTAACAATTATAATAGCAGGCCTTCACTTTGTACTGAACCAGATTTAACTCTAATTTGAATGGGTATACAGCTCAGATACGTTCTTAGCATCCGAAGTAATTCTGACTGCAGCTACTGTAGATTATATCAAAATAATTAACTGGATATATATAGCCTGTAGCTTCCCTCAGAAAGGGAACTATACAACACATTTTTTTTTTTCAATTCAAAGCAGTACATATTGAGACTAGCGCGTTCAATTAAACAAAATCTTCAGCTTTGTAATATAAGTATAGATATTTAGAAACATTTTTTCTAAAAAATTAAGTTGAAATCAATATAAATGAAATGAAATAAAACCCTTTCAATTCTGCCGCTCCAACGTTCAGATCTCTTTTAATTCTTCAAGTAGCTAAGAAACTGATCCGGGCGCTTACTGGATGGGACGTGCCCCGATTGTATGAGCGTGCCATCCCCCGGGATCAGTAATCCTGGATAGTTCGGGGTAATGGAGGGAATTTTATCGAAGGAGCTTTGTAGGCGCCTCTTAAACCTGCTGCATTTGGCTGATATTAAAAGTTTCGAAAAGTCTTATGGAGTGTCTGCTTCGATTGTTTAGCCACATAGTGAATGAAGTTATGTGTCTATTTTGCAGTTTTTTTTAAAATAATTTTATATATATGTTTTTTTATAGTCTGTACTATTCTTAAATTCTACTATGTTTTTGCACGATTATACGTACAATATACAATGTTATTGGCTGTTAATAAAGTTATTATATTTTTTATTTAACACAAAAACAAATATCTAAATTACTTAGTAATCTAAGTTAACCTAATTTAATTTCTCAATTAATCAAGAGCCTATTACAAACAAAACATAAATTCTAGTACCAAAATGGTAAAATATAATTAAAGGAATGTACGACCCTCTTAAATTTGGGTCGGACCCGCCGTATCAATGTTTGCGAACAATTCGAACGGTGCTTTCGTAGTTTGTATAGAATATTACAAATCCTTTATTTGTTCATACAACACAGTTTTTGCGGTATATATTCGATATAGTACGAATATAAATGTTTGGGTTGCGATCTTACGAATAGTGATGTGATAAAATACACAGAGAAGGGAACAGACCCTGGCAAGGGTGAAGATAAAAAAGTAGGGTGAAGATAAAAAAGGAAACAAAAAGTAGATATAACATAAATATAGTTAAAGTTAAAGAGTATCTTAACACTAGGTTCCCTCTGCACCCTGCTGTGTGCGGGATACAGCGTGAAACTATTTTCTTTATCAGTTATATAGAGAATAATTTAATCAATAAAGGGGCATTCAATGGTAAGACACTCGAGTCCCCACTTTTGATTTAATTTTCGGTACAATGCGTATTGAGTGACAGAACTCAACTCCGTACATTATCTATCAGAGCGGGAAAATTAAAATAATTTAAAAAAAGCAATCCCCAGTTTATATCCAACCCGTAACCATCAGGTTTATGGTCAGATGCTGTCCTAGAGCTGCCAAATACAACAACGCCTTCGCCCTCTGCGAATATTTACATTATTTAAGTATATTTAGGGAAAATTAATTGATTGTTGAAATTAGTAATAAAGTTATTATTTAAAATCAAATCAGCTTCGAAGAAATGTAAATATAAATATTTCATCTCCTCGAGTGGGGATCGAACCCACAACCAGTCGATTTTGCAGTCACACTTTGTGCCGCTGCGCCATGACTGACCTCGAAAAGTTATTATTTAATAAATCGAAATTTAAGTAATAATTATGAAAATCTATAAGGTGTTCACCAAATTTGTTATTATGACGTCAGTATAGCGTGATCAATTGCCATTTCAAAGGTAATTTCGTTCTATGGCATTCCCATCGATTTGTCAAATAAGTACTCCAAATTCTTTTCCGTTCGAAATTGTTTTGACAGGAACACAATTGACTATCTCTGAGAACGCTATCGCGGTGTTTGGTATCTCTCCTTCGGTATTGTAGAGTGCTCTTTTAACACAATGCGTAATTTTATATAAACAAAACTAAATTTCATTTTGGGTAAAAATGTTTGTGGTTTGCTAAAATTTTAAAAATCAGCTTCACGCTGTATCCCGCATATAGCGGGGTAGGCGGAACCTAGTGTTAAAACACTCCGTTCCCCACTTTCCGCTGAGTTCTAGAGGCAATGCGTATTGAGTGGCGGAACTCAACCCCACGCTTTGCCTCGACACCAGAGCGAAGAAATGAAAATATAAATGTAAACAAATATTTCATATTCTCGAGTGGGTATCGTAGCCATGACTGGGTATACCTTTACCTATATTTTTTATTGTCTTATAGAAAAATATACTTGTTATATTTTTTCAAAATTCATCCCCTAAGATATTCTTTAGGGTATCGAAACCTGTACAGAATATTAATCAGACTAACGTTTAAATATATGTCAAACATCACTAATAGCTACTGTCAGGGGAGTGTAAAAGGCAGTAAATACCATTTTTCATGATCATCATACTAAAACAATATGTAAATACCTAATATTAATTAAAAACTATTTAAAATTAGCTTCACGCTGTATCCCGCACACAGCATGGTAGGCAGAGGGAACCTAGTGTTTTTTATTTTTTATTTTATTTTTTATTTTATTTGATTTGGTTTGCTAGTGGCTATTACATTTTTAAATGAGTAATTTTACAAGCACAATATAATATCAATTATGTATAGCCGTTTGAAAGCAAACACTGCATGCGTATATTGCGTCCGGCTTTACAACCATTTCAATTTATACAATAAACTTAAAAAAAAAAAATTGAACATTAAAGATACAAAATAAACATAAACGTAATTACAAAAAGAAAAAGAAAAGGGAGAACAAAAATATTTTACATTATAATGATTAGTATTAGTAATTAACAATATGGTATTTTTAAACTTAGTAACAAATTATTGCTGATTGATTATATGATTAATTACTGAGGACTTAAACGAAGTAAGCGTATCTGCATTTATATCTATAGAGTCGCAGGTTTTATTATAC